>SDVV010021534.1:0-13111 GCA_016164225.1 Gammarus roeselii
TGACATGAGAGTGGCATGCACTAAATAGGAGATCAAGAATGTTGCTACCTCTTGTGGGGGTCTTCACCATTTGGGTCATGAACTTATCGTCTGCAAAATCAATCAGACGTTGGCCGGTGGCAGTACATTCGTCCGTTTCCCAATCAATGTCGGGGATATTGAAGTCGCCAAGCACAATACTAGTGGTCGCAGGCCTAGAGGTAGACCGAAGTTTGGGTGGATGTATGGTGTGAAGCAGGCGTTGAGAAGGAGAGACATGAATGTGGAGGTGGCGAGAGAGCGTGCAATGAACAGGCGTGAGTGGAGAATGGTTGTGAATGGTTGATTTTGACGCTGCTCTGATGTGTTTTTCCGCTCTTGGCACCCTGCTGTCGGGGTGGTCGTGGGTGGGGGCGGCACGGCCATTATGACGCGGCGGGGGTAAACCAGTGAAAACTGTCGGGCCCTGCTACTGACGACGGATCCTCAGACTGCACTCGTGACCCAGAGTGTATGTTGTGGGGGTACCGGCCTGACCCTTGAGCACAAAATGGCTAAGTTGTGTGAGTGTGAGCGTATGAGGGTGTGAGGTGCGCCTTGCCGTAGGCCACCCCCCTTTCTGGGGGATGCGGCCTAGTGTCTGTATCTGTATATATTCAAAATGTAGCTACAAGCTTGAGTTTCGAATTATACAAGTCATCCTTGAATTAATCTGCTTAAAAATCTTGGTGGACTAGCCTACTCGCCGGCAAATTAGGTTGCATGGAGCATCAAGTAGTGCCAGTATCATGTTTTCAGATTCAAATAGTTTTCTCCATAAAAAAATTAAAATAGGATCAAATTCATCATTATATTCATAATCCTTATTGATTGATATTGTAATTAATTCTGAGCGATAGCTCAGCTCGATCGATTGTTGAACTCATTGTTTTCAATGTTGAACAGTTACCACGCAGGTGCAAATTCAGCGTGTCGCAATATCAAGGTTACTGGTGAACTCGATATAACCACGATACGTTTGTCTGGGTGTAACCTCAAGAAACAATATTGACAATATTGCAAACCGGCTTCGAGTTCATTTCAGAATATCAATAAATGAGAGTCGTCACACGCAACCACAATATATCATACCTTGATCATTAATAACAACTAAAATTGCTTAACCAAATTCCCTGACCTCTGGGAGTATACTAATTTCTCCCGAATGTTCTTCCGGTAATCTTCCCCTATAGTAGCATCACCGTCGGAGCCGTTGAGAGGAGAGATATTAGAGCTCTATGCTAAAGAGTGTTTCACAGGATCATCTTCATCTGAGCTCTGACGTGGCAGCTACTGAAAGCAATGAAGTTTATGATAGCCTAAAGCGTTCGTGTTCATCTTTTCCTTCAGCTAAGGATAATTAGCTATATAATGTCCCAGGCACGACACATGCAACTCATGCCACGAACTATGAAAGTGCCGGACGATTGAACAACAAGGACTTAGCAGCAACACCCTAACAAAGGGAGATTCGTGCAGATAACAAGGCGTCGTCGCAGCGTTAAAAAAATACACGTATACCTCATCGTTACAAGGTATTAATTAAAACAGAGAACAATAAAAAAAATAGAGAAAGATACATGCCACGCTTAACATCTATAACATTGATTTAGTAAATATCAAAGGAACTAGACAACCATAATCTTTACTATTTCAACAGTACACACGTTTACGTTTGCCGACGTTATCGTTATAAGGAGCGGGAGAAATCGATTCACTACATGTCATTGAATTTTTATAATAATATTACTATAAAACATGTGCTTATTGGCTTCTTTTTAAATATATATATCTATTTTTTTTACGTAGTGCCTTTTTTGTCTCGGTCTCTCTTAATAAAGGTGAGGTGATGCTTGTGGCCCACCCCCAGACTTTGAAGCGTGGCGTTGTCGTCCGTGAGCCTCGTACCGCTGTCACCGTCCACCAGCCAGTGGCGGCGCCAAACGTTACGCCAGTTCACAGTACGACGCTCGCCGCCACGATGCTGCACACAAAATGGAAACTTCATGGATGATGGGCATTTTGATGCGTTGAGGCAGAGAGCACGATCAGGGAGATAATTCAACACCTAATAACGTTGAAGAGAACATGCAAGTCAACAGTTCAGAGAGCAGCCGGCGCCCACCTACCATCTGCAGCGTGACGTGTGTCCTAAGCGCTGCTTTCAGCTGGTGCAGACGAGCATCCTTGGGCAGCCGTAGCGGCCACGCGCCGCCGTCAGCGCGCTCCACAATCACTAGGAGACTGCGACCAGCCTCAACCTCCAGTAGCGCCGCCACCTGAGAACGGGGAGGGGGTGAATCAGAGAAGAGAAAATACATGGTGGACAAGATTAGATTAAGAGTGTCAAGGCTTTTTAGTGCACTGGAGTCAACGTTCTTCTGGCACCGAACGTCAAACCAGCGGCCTACCTCGGCATCGAGTCATCGTCAGTCTCCGGGACTGTTCCGGCTCACGGCATGCTTAGGTCACTACTGTTTATAGGGCTATAGGGAGAGGTCACAAATGTGTCCTACTCAAGGAGAGCAAAGAAACCGGTGGTCTTCCGGGATGGAGGAGTTTATTGGTAAGTAAGATTAAGTATGATCAATTCACAACAGATCAGATTTCAGTTAGAAGGACGGTTTCTTGAAGGTAGCTGAGAAGTGGTTTCGCACTGAATCGTCTCTGAGGGAACTCAGTAAGAATGAGGCGGAGTATATTAGGAAGGTCCAGAAACCGGCTCCTGGGGAAGTATGTGCGCCGACATTCCGTCCATGTGGGGCATTCTGCCAAGACATGGGCTATTGTAAGAGGGACTAGACAATCCATGCAGTAAGGAGGTGGCGACGCCTCCATTAGCTGTCTGTGCGTTAGTCTGCTATGTCCTATTTTCAATCGGCATAGAGTTACCTCAGTCCGTCGAGATCGGTTGCTTGATGAGACCCAGGGTATGGGTGGGTCTTTAATAGTACTCAATTTATTTCTCATAGAAATATCAGACCATTCCATGTTCCATTTATTTCGCACAGCTCTTTTAATCGCTGGGTAAAAGTCTTTATATGGGAGTGGACGCTGTTCTGCTGGGTCAGGCGCCGCTGCAGCTCCTCGCGCCGCTTCGTCCGCCTGCTCATTTCCCACCACCCCACAGTGGCCCGGAACCCAGCACAAACCAACGTTCTTGTTTCTGGAGAACAATCGCACAAGCCAGCGCAAGATTGCTGAAATGACAGGGTGGCAATTGTTGAAGATCTCCCGGGTTTGAAGCGCACTGAGCATATCACTAAGGATTGAAATATTGGCATCTGGAAGAGTATCAGCCGCCAAGAGGGCATCGGCAACGGCCGTGAGTTCAGCAGTGAAAACTGACGCTGATGGCGGGAGTTTCCTAGTGATGACGCGCCCGGGGAGCGCCGCTGCACAGCGTCGTCTTTCAATCCATCAGTAAAGATATGCAAGCTATCCGCGTGATGAGTCTCCGCGTGGGCTATAAAAATAGCTCGAAGATTTTGAAGTACAACATCTGTCTTTCGGCCAGTAAATTAGTATGGGCAGAGCATATTTTTTGGTAAGCGCCAGATGGGAATAGCATCTCTCGGAGAGGGTCCACCATGATGTGTGGTAGTCCAAGCTCAGCAGTGAAGAGCTCTATGCGTTTTGAGAAGCTCGAGGAAGGAGCCAGATTAGGATGGCGCTGTCGGATTGGGGTACACGTAGAGGAGGTGGGGCGAGCAAGAACATGGCAGTGAAATTGGAAGTCAATTTGTTTTCGTCGCAGGGCAAGACTAGGTTCACCAGTTTGGAAAAGAAGTCTGACAATAGGGGAGGAGCGGAAAGCTCCAGTACACGCGCGATGGGCGGCATTGTGACCTGGTTCCAGTGTTTTGAGAATATTTGGTTTCACGGAGCCATAGGTCACGCTCCCATAGTCCAGTTTGGAGCGGATGATAGCGCGGTAAAGGCGGAATGATGTTATTCTATCTGCACCCCAGGTGAAGTGCGATGCAATCCGAAGAATAAAAAATCGCTGTAAGCAGTCTATCTTAAGCTGCTGCACGTGGTACTTCCAGGTTAACTTCTGGTCGAATATTAGTCCCAGAAAGTGGACTATAGGCAAGAAAGGGATCATTTCTCCATAATGTCTGAGATCTTGTTCCATGTGTGTGCGAGATCGATGGATATGAAAAGCACATGTTTTGCTTTTAGATATTTTAAAGCCTCAAGATTCTGTCCAGGCAACCGCCTGGGCAATTGCACTCTGTAGTTAACGTTGTAGTTGGGACACAGCTGGCGCCGATGCGTATATCATTAAGTCGTCAACGTACAGTGACCGATTCACGGACGGAGGGATCACCCCCATGATCCCATTAATGACAATCTCGAATATAGTACACGAAAGGACGCTACCTTGGGGGACCCCCTCATCTTGGGTATGTATGTCCGAAAGATGATAGCTGATTTTGGCCCGGAAGTTCCGGGTGAAAAATGCCAAGTGACCCCGGAGACCCATCCGGTGAATCTCTCGGAGGATGCCATAACGCCAGGTTGTATCATATGCCTTCTCAAAGTCGAAGAAAACGCAAACAGTGAGTTTGCTTGTGATCCAAGGCCCCTTGGGTATCAGTCACAACGCGTAATAATGCGTCCTGTGCTAATAGCTTCTATCGAAATCCGAATTGTAATGGGGAGAGGAGTGAGTTCGCTTCTAGGTGCCGAGTCAGTCGGGCATTCACAATCTTCTCCAGAACCTTCGCTCCACACGAGGTGAGAGCTATAGAGCGGTATCTTTTTAATTCATCGGTTGGCTTACCAGATTTTGGGAAAGACAGAACCACTGCATCTCTCCACCGATCGGGATAGGAGTGGGTAGACCATACTGAACTGTAAATAAGACACAAGTAGGTGAGTGCAGAGGGATGTAGGTGCCGGAGCATCTCGTACGAGATTTGTTTTTCACCAGGAGCAGCAGGTTTGGAGGTGCGAATTGCATCAAGGATTTCGCGTACCATAATAGGTTCATAGTAAGGTGTAAGGGAGTTTATGGAGAAGTCCAGATCATTTTGTTCTGCAGTACGCTCTGTAAAACGGAAGGCCGGGCTGTACCCAGAACCCGACCTGACGGAGGAGTAATGTGTTGCAAAGAGTTCAGAGACTTCTTAGCGATCGGTGTGTGTTGTTCCCATAATCCTTATGGTTGGGGGGGGGGGGGTGAAAAGAGTACTTCCCAGTCATTCTTCGTACTGCGGGACCACACTCAAGACATAGGTGTGTTCACATTAATAGACGATACGAAGTTTTGCCACGATTTCTTCCTTGATAGGGAGTACGTATTTCGTGCTTTTGCAGTTTCTCGCATAAACGTAATTCTATCTGCTACTGCTTTGGTGCGCCGGTATCGATTGAATGCACGCTTCCTTTGCCGTTTTGCTATTCATTTCACACAGGTCGCCCCACCAGGGTGTCCTAATTTCCCGTGGAGTTTCCTTCGTTATAGGGATGCTGCGATCTGCAGCGTGAAGGAGGGTACTATTAAAGTTTCTACCATCTCGTCACAGGATATATCCTGAGGTGGGAGGGGTGTTGTTGTATAAGCAGTGAACGATTGCCAGTTGGCTTTACGCATTATGTATCGGCGAGCGGTAGAAGTATCTTCAGGATGGAAAATAGTGATGGTAATGGGGAAGTGGTCACTCCCGTAGGGCTCCTCTAGCACTTGTTAGGCAAGGTCTGGGTAGAGGTTTGGGGAGCAGAAGGATAAGTCAATAGCCGATAACGAGGCTGTCTGGGTATGGAAGTGCGTCGGTTCTCCGGTATTTAGGAGCGCAATATCAGAAGACAGAAAGAATGCTTCGACGTGCCTTCCACGTCCATCAGCTGTGTCCCCCCCCAAGAGAGGGTGCTTAGCATTAAGGTCACCTACAAGAAGGTAGGGCGCAGAAAGTTGACCAACCAGGTTAGTAAGAAGTGCGCATGAAATTGGTTCATTTGGGGATATATATAGGTTACAAATAGTAACGGGGCGTTTGAGGCCCACTCTGTGGGCCTGAGCTTGCCGAGTTGTTTGTAGAGGGATTGGAGTACATGTGATCGCTTTAGTTACTGTTGTGGCTAGGGCTGTGCAAGGTCGAGCATCGGCAGTGGGTGAGATGAAGTGAGCTTTATACTCGCAGGGAAAATATGGTTTGTACAGCCCTAGGAGAGTTACCTGGAGACAAACTACCGTTAAATTATAGGTTTGGGTTAGTTTCAGTAGTTCAGCATAGTTAGCACGATATCCTCTAATGTTCCATTGAAGAACGCGTATATCAGACATGGGGAGTCAAGGTTAGAGGAAGTCAAAGTCTAGGCTTGAGTTGATGAAGTCTTATTAAATTTCGTTCCGAATACCATGTCACTTACGGCCTGTCGGCAGCGTTCGACGAGTATTGCTAGGCTTCCTTTGTGGTTACGGGTCAACGAAGGGTCAATTTCGTTAGGATTGTCTAGGTCAGCGCCAGTGCGTTTAGTGCAGTCAGCGGCAAGCGAGTTTCTCCGGCTTAGGACAGTGATTGGGTAGGATGGCTATCACTCAATCATGTGTTTGGCGCATTTCCCATAGGATTATAATCTAGAGCGGCTAAGCGAGGTAGAGACAGGAGGGAATTTAATCCCCTAATGAAGGCACCAAAAATACATTTGAGTTGAGGAGTAACCTAGCTAGCCTGCACGGCTACGAAAGGAAATCTTAGTTGGGCTTCGGGCAAGGTGAGTTTGGTTGTTGGTTTCAGCTCACGGACTTTTATTTTATGTGGCTGGTAAGGGGCACGCTGGGGTGACCGCGTTTCTTCATGTGGTGCTGCCTCCAGCAGAGGTAGGTCGTTGTCCAGGTTCCGATCTGGGACTCCTATTGCGCGGCGTCGATCAGCAAATGAGGGACGCATCGAGGCGGGAGTGAGGAGAGGCACGTCTGATAGGATTTCCGAGTTACATGGCAGAGAGGGACTGTCGTCGCTGACTTCCACGATCTCGAGGAGGGGGAGGGGCATCGTATTGTAGGTTAAGGGGAACCCTGGTTATGGGTATCCCCGATGTCACTGCAGCAAAGCTAGCAAGCGAGCAGGCAGGTAAATTAGCGGTTACTTGACTTTTGGCCTCGGTGTAGGAATGGTTAGTCTGTAACCGGAGAAACAAATTCGAATTTCACCACGTGGAATTGACCTTTAAATATAATTTTTTTACGGTACTATGTGTGGACAAAGCCTCTCCAGGGGCTATATTAATCAAATTTCCGATGAATTCAAATATAGAGCGGAAAAAAGACATTGAAGATTTGACTGTTTTAAATCATAAACGAATTTGCGCTCGCTACTGTACCTGCTTTGTACCTCGATCGGCAGGCATCACTTCCATGACTAACTTCTGGCCGTAGTAGCAGCGTTTGGGATAAGGAATGTATTCTCAGACCGAGCTCTGTGTCTAGCCAATGTGGACATCAGGAGGCAGAGAACAGAGCTTGAAAGTAAGGATGTAGACGCCTGTGTATTCAACTACGCTTTGCCGTCGTTTCACATGTATATTCTGGTGACCTGCTGATCCATAGGTTCGGAAAGAATGTCAGCATCGGAGTAGTTCGGTCAGTTTTTATAATAGAGGTTCCTTGGGTCGTATTGAGAGTGGGGTGCTTATCAACTGTCACAAGGATATTAGTTGACAATTTCAGCTTTTGAATGTTCTTGCCTCATCCCGCGTCTCTCACTTCTCCTAATAGGAAGCCATTCTTTAGCTTCGTTAAGCGCTTTGGGGTACCCCTCAGTGCAGCACTAGGTTTTTCATTAGTTTCAATTGTGTTCGTTTTGGCCAGGTTCTCTCCAGGTCATTAGCTCTACCGAGCGGGATGTCATGTGAATAACGCGCCATGGGTTTAGGGAGTCATGGAAAACCAGTTCACCAGTGACTCTAGGCAGCTTTTATCAGGAGCTACACCAATTGACAGTACAATATTGTAGTGAAATCTTGATCATTACAGCCGGATTAGATAACAGACATGCAATTTTAAACAGTTATGAAACCAGCCGCCATCTGATGTTAAGTTAGGTCTACACCTCCAATGGGACACACAGGTTTCAAGTAGTTATTAGTGACGTCAGAGAGTAGGTGATTCAATAGTTGCCCATTTCAAAATAAAGGTACACAAGAGCCTCGAAAGCTAATTTTGGCCAATGCCATTACCCATGCAGGAAAAAGTAATTGATTTTATGGCTCTATTAACTACCGAATCAAATTCTTGTTTCAAGATAAGTTTGGGCAACACAATTGAAATTCACAAAGTGCTGATTCACCCTGAGCTTTATCCCAGATAAAACTGCTTTGGGGTTTACATTTTCTGCCGTTCCTTAATTTGTGGAGCAAGCAATGTCACTCGTCTGTGACTTCAAGAGACGACATATCAAGAGCCATTGATCAGTTCAATATAAAAGTCTGCTAGTTGAATTCGCGTGACTGCAGACAATTCCTGTTATAATGAAAAATTAGATAAACAATGGGATAAATTGAATATGATAAGATCAGGTTAAGGGGCTCATCTTCGATGGAGCTCTGACATAGGCCTTAGTGAGCTCCCACTTGGAAATACTGAAAATGACAACTTGTTTCGATTAGGCATGCAGCAAGATGATCAAGGCGCAATTTGTAATGCTATTTAAGCAGTTACATTACCTTAGTTCCATTACTCACCTCTTGGTGCGTCATGTCAGGATGGAGGTCGCCCAGTATTGGGTCGTCGGCTAAGAGGCGGGATAACGCTCGTCTGAACACCTCCTTCAGCTCGGGGTGGCTCAGCTGCAGCTGGCCATCGTCACCGCCGGTCTGGTGGACGCCACTTGGACAAGTGGCAGGGACATCAACAATAGGCAGGCTTTTGACGTTAATTTTTTTCTTCTCGCTTGACGATCCACCGTCGGGGCTGGCTGCCCTTCGTGTCTTGGTAGCCTCATCAGAACAATTGGAGGCACGAGCCACACAGGCATGACCCCGCACCCTCCCCATCTGTGCACTGGTTGATAGCCGATGGCCAGTCACGAGACTTATGTCATCCAACAACACAATGGTTATGGATAATCAATGAAATTTTACTTTTCAAACCTCAAATGGAGACCAAGACTATAAAAAAAGCCCTTGCACACTCACAACATTGCCTGCTCTTCTAACACATCACTCTTCAAACATGGTTGCTCTGTGGACTAGGATCCTCTGGCCAGGCCTGTCATCCACCGACACCTCCAAGCGGCCCACTGTCCACTCTGAGGTTTGGCTAGGACGGGAGGCCCACAAATGCAGCAGCCCCGCGTGCTTCTTTCCTGTGATTGGGACCTGTAAGGAAGGAGGCCAACATGACTGCATGTATTACCATCTTATAACTCGTTGCAAGCAATGCCACAGACTGCTGATGAATTGATGATCACTATCTTTGATACAACAGGAAAAAACTTACCAAACAAACTAAACAGAAGAGTATGTTACTCAATTCTAGTTTAAATTGTAAAATGGGCTTTACAGTAGAAAATGACAATGAATACATGAATATTCAGATGGTAAAAATAAATAGTGAGAGATAGCTACTACATACCTTTAACTAGATATTGCAGTAACTTTGATATAACTGTGCCCTTCTAATGTTGTTTTTTTACACATACAGACACTAGGCCTGCAGAAAAGAAGGTGGCCGGCCAACAGCAAGGTAAACCTCACTCCTCACACACCAACTAAATTAGCCCTTTTCTAGTAATTAATTGAAACAATAAAACATGTGTATACAGCTGGTAGCTACCATGTTTTTTATTTCAAAAACATGTTTTAAAACAGAACAAAAAAACATATTTTTTGTGCCTTTAGGAAACAATTTTATGTACCTTTAGGTGCACCGAAAATTTATTAATGAGGAAGGAGGGGGGTGGGAGGACATTTTCAAACAATATGCAGCCTAGCAAGGGAGACTTTTACAGTGTTTAATTTTCTGTTGCATGATCAGTGTCACATCATTGGAAAGGGTTTTCAACTTAAATTCCAAAAGAGAATGTCTGTCTTATGTAACGCTTTCACAAAAATACCCAAGACTTCTGAAGTTAGAGGGTAATCATGTGGATGCTCGTGTGTATAGGAAACTACAACATATGCGATTTTGTTTCAAATTTGATCTTTAAAATATACAAGATTTAGCTGCAAAAATAAATTACCATCTTCAATTTGCTATGACTTCTTCAGTTATGAAGTAATCATAACAAGCAATTTATCATTCAAGAGCTGAAGTGGGCACTACGAATTATGCAATTTTTTCACCAAAATTCAATTTTTGAACATTCTAGATTTCAGAGAATTCCCAACATTATAGCTATATAAAAAATCAACCCTTCTAGTTTCTGAGTTATAATGGCATGCATAGATTTTTTGAAGGCTTTGGCAAAATATTACAATAAAATTAGATATTTTCTGACAGAAGAGCTGAATTGTTGCAGTGTATGGTGGTGCACTGATGCTTGTAATTGTAATGAAAAATTGTTGCAGGTACAACTAAAAACGAGGTGCAGGAGGCATTTCATGGGATAAAAGCAGAGAAACCCTGGTTTTGAACAGGGTGATGGCCGATTGTTTCTGAGAGGAGGTAATTAACTACAGCTAATCAAATGGTTGGTCAGGCTGCTAAATTGGTTTCTTGTGTTGGGGTGGTACCAACTGAATTGTGTGGTGTTTGCTTTGTTCTGCTGTATATGGGCAACAACGCAAGATGTATTAGCCTGTTGTGTGGTGGGTAGGTTGTATGGGAGTGTTAATCAAAAAGATTAGAGCTAGTGTGGATGGTCCGATCGGCAAACGAGCATGTGATTTTAGAAGAGAGTAGAGGGTATACACGGTGGAATTTTTCAACAGCAGTAGAGCAAATGTTAGGAGGGACCAAGGCAAGTGTTTGATTTCCCGAAGCACCAAGGAGCAATTGCGTTATGTTTCCCAAGCTGTTCAATCACTACATGGTTGAAATGATCACAGAGGTGAATGCGCATGTATTGGGTCAAAGTTTGGTGTTATTAGGAGCAAATGGGTGGAGTTGACCCATGAGTCAGTCGGTTGCCGTTTTTGGATGATACGACATTTAAGGCAGATTCGAAGGGGAGGTAGTGTAGGGTTGGTGTTGGAGTTTGGTCGAGTGTGCAAAAGAGAGAAGCCCCACAGCTTACTGAGGAGCAACTGAGCTGGGCTAGGTTAGCACAGCCATACGCGCCAGTATAATATTGAGAACATCTATGTAAACACAGGTTGAGGGACTAGAATTTGTGTGAATCAGTAGCCATCACATGAACAAAGAACATGAAATACAACAACATAGAGCAGCCCACTCGTTGTACAAGAGATGCGCACTGAGACGCAACACACCCAGATAAAACCACAATGCAACCAACACAGCTACCACTCCATGCAGTTACCAGGGGAACAGGATGTCATCAATTGCAGCCCAAATTATTTTTTCTCTGCTACGCATAGTTTTTCACTTCCAAATTGTTCATCAATCAATAATTAATCTCTTAGTTTAGTTCGATTCACTTATCCTTTCTATTCTTCTCAGGGCTTTCACCCGTAAGCTATATTGACAATATTTTATGTGTGTTCAGTGATTCTTTTCCCATTCTAGTTATCTGCTCACTTTTCAGTAAGGGATCTCTCTCACCTAGGTAAGTGTAAAGCTAAAGTTTTCATGCTTTGCTTGCTCATGATAGATAATTTATGGTTTATTTATATGCTTGAACTCCTTTCATTTTCCATTATTTTTTCATTTCATCAAACTAATTTTTATGTGAGCATAGATCCATCAACTTTAATATTCATCTAAAATATTGGTTATATATTATTTTAAATGATAGTCAACATCCCCTTATTATTCTCAGCCTTAATTAACTGTCAAGTATTTTGCAGCTACCTAAATAATGAATTATGAGATTTTCAGTTCAGATTATTATTTTGCCTCATATGCCTGTTGTTACTACTTGAAACACTGAATTGCCACATCTGTAAACAATTTTTAATATCACAAATGCACATTAGCCAGGCAGAATATAAACCCGATTGCATGTTCAGTTAAATTATGAACCAAGTTTACACATAGAAAAAGACTGAGGGCCCAGTGATGCAAAATGTTTCAAGGGCAACATACTATGATCTAAACCTATCTGACAGTATCTCACCTTTGTATCTCACCTTTGCAGCCCCCCACAGCCCCAACAGCCCCGCCAACAGGGCACGCAGGCATGGGAGGCAATGCACCTCAGCGCGCCAGCAATCAAAATGAACAGCACGGTACAAGCACTGCAGCAATACGCTGGTCGGAATGCGCTCAATAGGTCCAAAGAAAACAAAACAATAGAGACAGTCAACAACTGCACACAACAGTTGACAACACAAACAAAGCCATAATATCACATCAAATTGAGTTTTGCAAACTCATACAACACTGCCCCCAAATCCTCCGCCAGAACCCTCTTGAAGCCGCAAAGTGAATCACACTGCACAACATCAGCAGGCAGCCGGTTCCAAATCTGCACACAGCGAGAATAAAAGAATCTCCTTTTGTAGTCAGTCTGACAGTGAGAAACCACCAGCTTGAAAGGATGCCCACGTGTGCCAACATCCGGAGCTCTCATAAACAGAGCAGACAAACCTGAATCAACAGAACAATGAAAAATCTTCCAACATTTAACAAGATCAGAACGCAACAACCTCCCCCTCAAAGAAAACAACTGCATTGCTTTGAGCCGCTCACCGTAGTCCACTGCACCCAGCCCATCAATCTCCTTGGTCCACCTCCTCTGCACAGACTCCAACAGTCTCAGATCCCCCAAATATCCCACATTCCATACACATGAGCAGTAGTCCAAGATGGGTCTAATATGAGTAATAAATATAGAGACCATGAAAACAGAACTCCTATTGACAGTAGAGCGGAGCAGACTGGTCGCCAGAGTGGAAGCCTTCCTTACAACACTCCTCACGTGGAGATGGAACCGCAGCCTTGAGTCAACAAGCACTCCCAAGTCCCTGAAGGAATTGACAAGCTCAAGTACCACATCATTCAAATAATAAGCAGTTCTAT
>SDVV010021535.1:0-13111 GCA_016164225.1 Gammarus roeselii
ATATTTATATAAAGTGTTCAGGCAAGCCTGAGTACTCTCTTGGAAACTTCAGAGTCCACCAATAATACCGTAACTAAAAGATAAATAAAGAAAGCAAAAAAATTTGGTAGCAGCAGACTACATCACAACATGCATGCAAACGCCCAAGTTTTTTATATCCTTTTTATTAGGTCATAAAAAAAAGTCAAAGAGTAGGACCGAAAGCGTCGTAGATAGTGCGAAAAAGTTCTTAGATCCACGAAATAGTGACTTAGCAAAGCATTTCAGAGTTGATCGGCTTGTGAGTCTGGAATATGGTCGTTTCACAAGGGGGCTCATCAGGCTGCTGTGGCCGAGTGGTTAGAGAACCCGACTGCAGTGCCAATTCTGTTGCTGCTGGCTGGGGGCACGAGACTGGGTAGGGACACGGCGGTATTGTTGCCTAGAGTTTGGGTGCCCTCACCTTCTTTGTGACAGCTAAACTCAGACACCCTATAAATTTGAAGGGAAGGCTGTGTGTGAAAACCTCAAACATTTGGTCCCCTCGTATTGACGGGACGAAATGTGTAGTGGATGGAATTTTAACCAGGAAATATTACAATAACACCCAGACTTATTGACTTCACATGCTTATAGCCCTTCTGAATGAAATAAACATGACGATACTATGCTGGGCAATGGTACTTTATGGGCTTTAATAAGTTTGCTGACGAATCAATGGAGCATATCGGTTTATCAATTATTTTATGATACAGTATACAAAATTTTGTTTAATAACTTGACATCTATAACACAATTTTACTCGTAGCGATACATGAGTGCTGAGCAGGATACTGTAACAGGTTACTTTTTGTGGTTACTCCACTCGATCGGCAAATAACGTCAAAGAGGGGTACATCAAAGGCGATGCGATACTAAAATGTGACTGAACGGAACACGAGTGGCCGTAGAACTAAATATCAAAGCGGGAAATTCTCCTTGACGAAGAGGCATTGCAAATAGAAATGACAAATATGATCAAGTCGAAACGACGATTGCATCCCATGCAGTGATTCATAACTTCTCGACCTTTATTGTGATACTTAAAGTGTATTGTCAAAGCAAAACATAAATTCGCCAAGATCATCTATGAAATTGGTTCTATATATTTTTTTAGGTTTAATACTTTTACAAGAGGCAAACCAAATTTAAACGTGATATTTGAAACATGCACCTGGTTGTGTTATCAGCTACAAGTTCCTTATAGGCTCCTGAGTAAATAGAAACCCTAAGCGAATAATGTTTAGGCTACAAATAAACTTCGGTCGATATCTGTAAAACCTATTCTATTGGTGAAGGTGAGATACGGAGAAATTTAGAATTATTATTCTATGAAACTGAATCCTTCCGATGTAAAACAATTGCATCTAATAACAGTGGGATAATAGTTCGCTTTGGACTAAACTTTATAATTCCCGATATAGCTTCTGCTTATTGCGAGCAACATTGTAACCTGTTGGAGCCCGGTAAGGTTTATTCATTGTTTGCAACGGGAGCCCAGCGTTCGCGCTAAATTTATTTCCACACACGCGCACAATCGCCTCTTCACTTCACCTCACTGTCATGACCGGACACTGTCATAACCTCTAAAAATCTTTCAGCACACGTGCTTTCGACCTGAACGATGTTTCAGCCCACACACTTTTTTAGCCACTTCAAAATCTGCCACTGTCATATCTGCCACTGTCATTACACCTAAACAGGCGTTCCAACCTACTGGTTATCACTTTAATGAAACGTCAATAAAAACACGCAGAAATACGGCATTACGTACCCTAAAAAATACGTATATCTGCCCCGCGGGTTAGAAATACGTACCTTTGCCCCGCGGGTTAGAAACACGTACCCCAGGTTAGGTTAGGTTGGGTAGGAAAAGTTTCACAAAAGTGGAAGCCCGTAAAATGGTACGCCTCGTTGCTGATTCTGACGTGGCTGAAACAGAGTTTAGCCAGAATGTCAGTGACAGATATGACAGTGGCCGGTGTGATTGAGGAACGCTATGAATGTTCGCTGCTAAAAAATGGCACCGTAGGTAGGTAGTCGGAACAACTTGTGGCTGATAAGGCAGTTGGCGGAGATGAAAGGGGCTGATCTGACGTTAGCTATAAAAGAATTTAGCGCCAGGGATATCGACCCTTAGCAACATTGGCCGCAAATGTTGATGTGGTGATGTGGTGAAAGGCTAACTTAATGCGTGATGTTAGTCGCGCTCCAATATTGAATACGAACATTCCATTACACAAATGGGGAATGGAAAATTAATACGAAAATTGGACGTGATGTGTTTAACCTGATTATTTAATTAGCCTGTTTGTTCATGGAAAATGTAACACAGAGCCAAATTAACAAACTTCTCCATAAAAGTCCATCCGAACATAAGAATAACTTTTCCAATACATTTCATTCAATTGCTGTGTTCACCAATTGAAATTTAACCATCAGCTTCTCCAATCTTACCTAATCTATGTATCCCTTTCTCCAAAATCCCGTCACGACTTCTCCATTAAGTGAGGCGGGAAAAGATTTCGGAAGTCGGTGCTGGGTCGTGCGTACAGCGTCTCATTAGAACGAGAAAGGACTTCCATTTGTTATAAATTAGTGACACTATTTGGATTCGATGCCCACGGCCTGTTGTGGACATCGTCGGTGATGCTTCCGCCGTCGTCTGGGCTGGTCCGATCATATAACTTTTGGAGGCACATATAAAATCGAACCAATTTGTTTTCTGACAGCAAAATTGGTTTATTCTACTATAATAGACTAGAATTCAGTGTTCTCCTACTATGTTAAACTATAATTTATTGTTCTCCGTCTATATTTTGCTGGAGTTTACTGCTCTTATACTATGTTATACTAATATTTGCGTGCCGGATTCCACGTTGGTTTAATTAATCTGTTGACCAGGTCTGCAGACTCACATTGCTGGGTCTCGGTGCCTCTTATTTGTAGCACATTATAGATACACGGCAGGGATACAAGCTCGGAATTTCCGAGTTCATTTATTGAACGTTATTTTTGAAGTTACACTTAAACGCCAATGTATTACCTTTCAATACTTAGCCCGGGCTTGCTTCACAAAACTCAATCCCTTAGCATTAATAGATTTTATGAGGAGAAGTGGCAAAATAAGAAAGGAATTCATGCTACTGTAAACGATCAGATACGATTCTCGGAACCGAAAGTATCTCATATTCCTTATTAAAAGTAAAGCACAGCAATACTCGAGGACTGTATTTTTTTTAAATAAAATCCAATTTGAAAGATCAACAAAACGATGTAATTAAATTGTACATATGTCCCTTCAACACTATTGACACCTCAAAACCTGTAGATTTGTTTGTTAACAAGATAAATTAAATGAAAATGTGCATGATCAGTCTTCATCAGCGAACAAATTTTACCATCAGCAAGTTCGTCCGTACGCCTTGGTACAGATGTATGCATGTGTTGTTCGAGAGACGACTGGCGGAACAGACTCGATGTTGCCTGTGCTTCATCCTATCCGAGAAGTCTGCAAGATGAGGGAACAATTCCTCCGCTAATCATCATTTCGAGAACGATAATTTTGCCATTAATAACGTCGTATCACTGCCTATATCATCCTGAGCAGGGAGGCTGTCTGCTTACAAGTGTTCATGGAGTAAGCCAGATTGATTATCAAGCGATTGTACTAGTAGTCAATTGTGGATTTATCGGTAGGCCCACCGGTAGCACTTCGTCAAGTGATGACTTTCTTGATTGAACATTTGAACATAGATGTTCGGCCCAGCTGTTTGGAACGTTTGTTCAATTGAAATAAAAATTAACATTCCACGAAAAAATCATTTCCGTAACGTGAACTCATAATATATAAACTCTTCCCTGGAACACGAATTGTTCCGTTCGCAAATGAAATTCGTTCGTTTCAACTATAAAAATGATGGAGTGAGTCATTGAAGTATTCGAAATAGTGAATTGGGATAAATCGTTCACTTATCGGGAGTATTTGTCCCGTATGGAGAGCAGCTACGCGGCGCACCTTCACCACGAACCTTCGGTGCCGTAAATCAACTTGGCAGGCCACAGAGGGCGGTTGTGCAATATCTTCAATTACCATACTTGGAAGTTCTATGTCGATTGATATAGTCTGATATCATTTTCTGTTGATGTTCTTCATAAGGGCATTCACTCCTCAAACCCTGTCACTGATGTTCTTCATAAGGGCATTCACTCCTCATACCCTGTCACTGATGTTCTTCGTAATGGCATTCACTCCTCATACCCTGTCACTGATGTTCTTCGTAATGGCATTCACTCCTCATACCCTGTCACTGTTGTTCTTCGTGATGGCATTCAATCCTCATACCCTGTCACTGATGTTCTTCATAAGGGCATTCACTCCTCATGTCCGGTCACTGATGTTCTTCGTAATGGCATTCACTCTTCATACCCTATCACTGATGTTCTTCGTGATAGCATTCACTCCTCATGTCCTGTCACTGATGTACTTCGTAATAGCATTCACTCCTCATACCCTGTAACTGATGTTCTTCGTTATGGCATTCACTTCTCATACCCTGTCACGGATGTTCTTCGTAATGGCATTCACTCCTCGTACCCTGTCACTGATGTTCTTCGTAATGGCATTCACTTCTCATACCCTGTCACGGATGTTCTTCGTAATGGCATTAACTCGTCATACCCTGCCACTGATGTTCTTCGTAATGGCATTCACTTCTCATACCCTGTCACGGATGTTCTTCATAATGGCATTCACTCCTCATACCCTGTCACTGATGTTCTTCGTAATGTCATTCACTCCTCATACCCGCTTTCACTGATGTTCTTCGTAATGTCTTTTACTCCTAGATATCAGCTTATTTTTATCACCCGAAACCAATTCAAAAACAGAACAATTGATACCTTACTACGGAAATTACCGATTGTTCTGCCCTGACGAAAATTACCGATGACACTAATTGCTGTCGTGGACGAGTGGTTAGCGTGTCCGACTGCAGAGTCAGCCTCTGGTGCTGCATGTCGCGAGTTCGAGTCTCGGCATGGACACGGCGGTATTCTGGCGGTGAGATTGGACGCCTCCCCCCTCTGTGTCAGCCTAACTGAGCCACCCTCCTTACTAGAAGAAGACGGCAGCTTGTCTATACAAACATACTACTAATATTTTTATTTCATAAATAAGTCATCTCGTGTTTGGAGTCAAAATTGAACCAAATTTTTAGTATTCCTTCAATATGCTGCTTATCAGTCTCTCTAGGTCAAGTAAATGACATTATGTGTTATTTTCATTATCAGTAACTCATTGAATAAGATGGTCAAGCCTCTGTTTCCCTATTACTTCAGCTAAGTCAATAATATACGAATCACTCAAATTCTTACCTTAACTCATAACAATTCACAACCTCGAGATGATAAAGTAAATAATGAAGCTTCTCATATTATACAGGACGTTTTTTCTTCAACGTGGCAATCATCCCAGTAAAAAAATACCTGTTGAGTATAGCAGGTGTTAAACTGTCAGGCTATTATGGTAGCCTGAATGTCGCTTAGGTACACACTGGTTTCAGTGTAGCCTCGACTACGCCTGATTTGAGTGATTGATTCATACTACGGTGGTTCTTATTGCAATTTCAATATTTCGAATAAGCATTTCATGTTTTCTCAAATGTTTTTCTTCATTTCAACCACCTATGATGTGTTCTCTTATGTCTTTGATAATGAACATCAACACCGAATTAATATTATCGAACATGTAAGAATTCAATTCACATCATTCTACGTTTGATCTTTGGTGAGTTTCTAGTCCCCAATCATCCATCATCACCCTTTCTTAGGACGATGCTATCAGCTCACAAAAGGACGTCTATCATAAATTGATGCACTAGATGCGGGACAGCTAATTATTGATAGCCATCACGCTGGAAAGGACTTAAGAAGAGTTCTATTTGGGCATCGATTAGAGAAGGTCTCATGAGTGTTGTACACAAGAAGCCGAGAAATCATTGCCCGAATGCTGACAAATAGTACTCGTTGTTATGCCGTATATAAGCGATAATTGTTTTGTTTGGTTTGTTTGAAGGTATCCGTCTTGATAATATTAGCTGGGCTTTAAATCATAGTTGGATTTCAACATTACAAACTAATAACTAATTCTATAAATTATTAGGGGAATATTAGCCGTAAATTTTAATTCCGTATATGCGATGTCAGTGTTGAATATCAATCACATCCTTGCCCAGTCGGTTATCGTTAAGATCCTCAATTTCAAACAAAACAGCAACAATGATTTTTCTCACAACGAGAGGCTTACAACGACCTAACCATCAACGACTTTATGAACAACGACCTGACCAACCACGGCGTGATCATCAACGACATGCACAAGACGTGCTTGATAATCAAGCACTTAATCAACCACTTCACCAACCATGATTTGATCACCAACTACGGGACCGCCTACGACTTGACTAACAACGACTTGACCAACTTCGTTTTGACCAACAACGAGTCGACCAAGACAGTAAGAAAGACATGACTATCGAAGATTTGATCAAAAAACACTTGAACATTGACAACAAGTTGAACAACGAATTGACCAACAACGATTAGACCATCATTGACTTGACCAACCACGACTTGACCATCAACGACTTGATCAACCACAACATTACCAACAACGACTCGACCAGCAACGGCTTAACCAGCAACGACTTCACAAACAACGAGCTAACCAACAATGACTTGACCATAAAAGGACATGACCAACAATGAGACGACTTTAGCGGTATGATCAATAACCAGTTGACCAAACACATCTTGATAAATAAAGGAACAGCACACGAACCCTTAGTCTACCAGTGCCTTTTTTGGGCATTGTGTGGTTACTGATCCTTAAGTGCAGGTTAACGTTGCCATTGTGGCTTGATGAACTGATGAATGTTCATCCGTGACTGTTTCGGATAACACCTGAATGCGTGAAATCAAGCAATGCTGAGATATTTTTGCGAACTGTGTACTCCGGAACAAACCTAAAATTGTGGCATTGCATTCCACGGGATTTAGTCTCTATATTTCACTATCGCGTAAATTGACGTCAACGCATACTTATTGTACACTTGGAGATATTTCACTGTCATAGCTGGTCACAGCTTAGCTGCCACCTGACCCACACCAGACACACTCACCATGATTGCTGAGCAAGATACTGTAATGTTTTCAAACGCGGCAACCCTCCTAGGAATTAAGTACCTGATGAACAAAGCAGTTGGTTTGAATGCTTCTAAGTGTCGCACTAGCTTCAGAGCACCCGCTTTCTTCAATAAATGCTTGACAACACCTGATTGGTTTTATAGTTACCTGTTTCTTTGTTGTTTTCATAATAAATTCAATGATTCCATAGCAACTGTTAATTTTTTCTCGAGGGTATTTGGTCACATGAACGGCCTATTAATTCTTTTTTATTATGCATTTGATAATCGCAATGAACAAATTATTGTTCAGCAAAAAAAAAGGGAAAATTTTCTCAGCATTCTAACAATTCTTAAAGATTAGGGGTCTTTTCACACCCCAATAATCCATCATCACCCTTTTCTCTGATGAAACTGTCAGCTACTCATGCCACTAATCGGTTGTCCTAGATGGGACAGCAGAAAATCAATGATAACCTTCACGCTGTGAGTCTTGGTCGGTATTGCCATCACTCAATGTGTCATTTGTACATCGGTTGCAGGAATTCTGAGGGGTGTGCATGAGAAGCCGAAAAAGCTTTGCCCATACGCTGATAAATGGTTATATTCGCTATGCCACGTATGAGCACAAATTATATTAGATTACGAGCCATGGCCGAGTGGTTAAAGTGACCGACAGCAGTGCCAGTCACTGGTGCTGCATGTGGCGAGATCAAGCCGCGGCAAGGACACGGCGGTCTTGTGGTGAGGAGATTGGGTGAATTCCCCGCTCTGTGTCAGCCTATCTTAGCTCCCCTCCTAATTGGAAGGGACATGTGTGTGTCTATACATATAAGAACTGAAGTATACATTACCTTACTGATACTTAATGTATTTTTGGGATGTCGGTATCAAGAAAAAATAATGAAGTTTGTAAATAAATAGGCATATTTTAACTATAGTTTGAATTTTCGCACTTGCGATGTATGTGTGAAATAGAGATCACAACCTTGCCCTGTTGAATATTGTTAATATCCACCAGTTTCGAACGAAGCAACACCAACGAATTCATGAACAGCGAATTGACCAACAGCAACTTGACCAGCAACAACTTGACCAACAACGACTTGACCGACAATGGATTGACCAACAGCGGCAATAATGGAACTATTAAAATCGATGAGATCAATAATGACATGACCAAACACGTATTTAGCAAAATATGAACAGCATACAAACTAAAGAGTTCACCATTGTCTAAATTGCCGTTACTGATCGTTGAGTGTCTGTTAACGAGGCCGTTGCGGCTGATGGTGTTCGGAACTTCCTTCAGTGAGTCTCACAAATAATTCATGCGTGCGTAAAATCAATCAATGCTAAGATAATGTATTTGCAAGACAGCTCTAATTTCTGTCGTGAGATTCCACGGAGTCTAGTCACCAGAATTTACATTTCTCATCATTTGTCTTTGACGCGTTGAATGCTTTTCGAAAGGTTTTCGACCACTCCGGGCTATCATTCCAGGAATTTATGTTCATAAAGTGTTCAGGCAAGCCTGAGTACTCTTTTGTAAACTTCAGAGTCCACCAATAAAATGAACAAAGCAAGCAAAAAAGATTTGGTAGCAGCAGATTAAATCACAACATGCATGCAAATGCCCAATGTTTTCATATCCTTCTTATTAAGTCCTAAAAAAAGTCATAGAGTATGATCGAATGCGTCGTAGATAGTGCGAAAAAAATTTAGTTCTACGAAATAGTGACTTCGCAAAGCATTTCAGAGTTGATCGGTTTATGAGTCTGGCATATGGTCGTTTCATGAGGGTGCTCATCATGCTGCTGTGGCCGAGTGGTTAGAGTACCCTACTGCAGTGCCGATTCTGGTACTGCTGGCTGGGGCACGGCGGTCTTGTTGCCTAGAGATTGGGTGCCTTCCTCTTCTCTGTGACAGCTAAACTCAGACACCCTATAAATTGGAAGGGAAGGCTAAGTGTGAAAACCTCAAACATTTGGTCCTCTCGTGTTGACGGGACGAATTGTGTAGTGGATAGGATTTAACCAGGAAATATTACAATAACACCCAGACTTATTGACTACACACTTTTATGGCTCTTCTGAATGAAATAAACATGGCGATACTATGCTGGGCAATGGTACTTTATTGACTATAATAAGTTTGCTGACGAATCAATGGAGCATCGCGGTTTATCAAATAATTTTATGATTCAGTATACAAAATAGTGTTTAATAACTTGACAGCTATAACACAATTTTACTGGCAACGTTGCACGAGTGCTGAGCAGGATACTGTAACAGGTTACTTTTTGTGGTTACTCCACTCGATCGGCAAATAACGTCAAAGAGGGGTACATCAAAGGCGATGCGATACTGTAATGTGACTGAACGGAACACGAGTGGCCGTAGAACTAAATATCAAAGCGGGAAATTCTCCTTGACAAAGTGGCATTGCAAATAAAAATGACAAATATGATCAAGTCGAAACGACGATTGCATCCCATGCAGTGATTCATAACTTCTCGACATTTATTGTCATATTTAAAGTGTATTGTCACAGCAAGGAATAAACTCGCCAAGATCATCGATGAGATTGAGGCTACATATTTTTTAAGGATTTAACAATTTTTTTAGGAGGCAAGCAATACTTAAACATGAGATTTCAAACATGCACCTGGCTGTGTTATCAGCTCCAAGTTCTTCATAGGCTCCTGAGTAATTAGAAACCCTAAGCGGACGATGTTTCGGTTAAAAACAAACTTCGGTCGTTATATATATAAAACTTAATCCATTGATTGAGGTGAGATACGGAGAAATTTAGGATTATTATTCTATGAAAACTGAATCCTTCCGATGTAAAACAATTGCATCTAATAGCAGTGGAATAATTGTTCGCTTTGGACTAAACTTTATGATTCCCGATAAAGCTTCTGCTTGTTGCGAAATACATTGTAACCTGTTGGAGCCCGGTAAGGTTTATTCAATGTGAGCAACATTGGCCGCAAATGTTGATGTGGTGATGTGGTGAAAGGCTAACTTAATGCGTGATGTTAGTCACGCTACAATATTGAATACGCACATTCCATTACACAAATGGGGAAAGGAACATTAATACGAGAATTGGACGTGATGTGTTTAACCCGATTATTTGACTAGCCTGTTTGTTCATGGAAAATTTAACACGGAGCCAAATTAACAAACTTCTCAGTGAAAAATCCATCCGAACATAAGAACAACTTTTCCAATACATTTCATTCAATTGCTGTGTTCACCAATTGAAACTTAACCATTAGCTTCTCCTCCAATCTTACCTAATCGATGTATTCCTTTCTCCAAATCCCGTCACGACTTCTCCAATAAGTGAGGCGGGAAAAGATTTCGGAAGTCGGTGCTGGGTCGTGCGTACAGCGTCTCATTCGAACGAGAAAGGACTTCCATTTGTTATAAATTAGTGACACTATTTGGATTCGATGCCCACGGCCTGTTGTGGACATCGTCGGTGATGCTTCCGCCGTCGTCTGGGCTGGTCCGATCATATAACTTTTGGAGGCACATAAAATCGAACCAATTTGTTTTCTGACAACAAAAATTGTTTATTCTACTATAATAGACTATAATTCAGTGTTCTCCTACTATGTTGAACTAGAATTTATTGTTCTCCGTATATATTTTGTTGGAGTATACTGTTCTTATACTATGTTATACTAATATTTGTGTGCCGGATTCCACGTTGGTTTAATTGATCTGTTGACCAGGTCTGCAGACTCACAGTGCTGGGTCTCGGTGCCTCTTATTTGTAGCACATTATAGATACACGGCAGGGATACAAGCACGGAATCTTCAGAGTTCATATATTGAACGTTATTTTCGAAGTTACGCGTAAACGCCAAAGTATTACCTTTCAATACTTAACCCGGGCTTGCTTCACAAAACTCAATCCCTGAGCATTAATAGATTTTATGAAGAGAAGTGGCAAAATAAGAACGGAATTCATGCTACTGTAAACGATCAGATACGATTCTCGGAAGCGAAAGTATCCCATATTCCTTATTAAAAGTAAAGCACAGCAATACTCGAGGACTGTATTTTTTTCATAAATAAAATCCAATTTGAAAGATCAACAAAACGATGTAATTAAATTGTACATATGTCCCTTCAACACTATTGACACCTCAAAACCTGTAGATTTGTTTGTTAACAAGATAAATTAAATGAAAATGAGCATTATCAGTCTTCATCAGCGAACAAATTTTACCATCAACAAGTTCGTCCGTACGCCTTGGTACAGATGTATGCATGTGTTGTTCGAGGGACGACTGGCGGAACAGACTGGAGGTTACCTGTGCTTCATCCCATTCGAGAAGTCTGCAAGATGAGGGAACACTTCTTCAGCTAATCATTATCTCGAGAGCGATGACTTTGCCATTAATAACGTCCTATCACTGCCTATGTCATCCTGAGCAGGGAGGCAGTCTGCTTACAAGTGTTCATGGAGTATGCCAGATTGATTATCAAGCGATTGTACTAGTAGTCAATTATGGATTTATCGGTAGGCCCACCGGTAGTACTTCGTCAAGTGATGACTTTCTTGATTGAACATTTGAACATAGATGTTCGGCCCAGCTGTTTATAAGGGTTGTGGAATTGAAATGAAAATTACCATTACACGAGAAAATTATTTCCGTAACGTGAACTCATATGATAGAAACTCTTCTTTGGAACTCGAATTGTTCCGTTCTAAAATGAAATTCGTTCGTTTCAACTATAAAAATGGTGGAGTGAGTCATTGAAATATTCGAAATAGTGAATTGGAATAAATCGTTCAATTATCGGGAGTATTTGTCCCGATATGGCGAGCAGCGGCGCGATGCAGCTTCACCACGAACCTTCGTTGCCGTATATCAATTTGGCAGGCCACAGAGAGCGGTTGTGCAATATTTTCAATCAACATACTTGGAAGTTCTATGTCGGTTGATATAGTCTGATATCATTTTCTGTTGATGTTCTTCATAAGGGCATTCACTCCTCAATCCCTGTCACTGATGTTCTTCATAAGGGCATTCACTCCTCATACCCTGTCACTGATGTACTTTGTGATGGCATCCACTCCTCATCCCCTGTCTCTGATGTTTTTCGCAATGGCATTTACTCCTCATACTCTGTCACTGATGTTCTTCGTAATGGCATTCACTCCTCATACCCTGTCACTGGTGTTCTTCGTAATGACATTCACTCTTCATACCCAGTCACTGGTGTTCTTCGTAATGGCATTCACTCCTCATACCCTGTCACTGATGTTCTTCGTAATGGCATTCACTCCTCATACCCTGTCACTGATGTTCTTTGTAATGGCATTCACTCCTCATCCCCTGTCACTGATGTTCTTCGTAATGGCATCCACTCCTCATACTCTGTCACTGATGTTCTTCGTAATGGCATTCACTCCTCATACCCTGTCAATGATGTTCTTCGTAATGACATTCACTCCTCATACCCTGTCACTGATGTTCTTCGTAATGGCATTCACTCCTCATACCCTAACACTGATGTTCTTCGTAATACCATTCACTCCTCATACCCTGTCACTGATGTTCTTCGTAATGCCATTCACTCCTCATACCCTGTCACTGATGTTCTTCGTAAGGCCATTCACTCCTCATACCCTAACACTGATGTTCTTCGTAATACCATTCACTCCTCATACCAGTCACTGATGTTCATCGTAATGCCATTCACTCCTCACACCCTGTCACTGATGTTCTTCGTAATGGCATTCACTCCTCATACCCTAACACTGATGTTCTTCGTAATACCATTCACTCCTCATACCCAGTCACTGATGTTCTTCGTAAGGCCATTCACTCCTCATACCCTGTCACTGATGTTCTTCGTAATGCCATTCACTCCTCATACCCT
>SDVV010021536.1:0-13111 GCA_016164225.1 Gammarus roeselii
AAATTATAAGTCGCATAACTGTCAGACATTATAAGTCGCATAACTGACAGAAATTATAAGTCGCATAACTGTCAGACATTATAAGTCGCATAACTGACTGATATTATAAGTCGCATAACTGACCGACATTATAAGTCGCATAACTGACAGAAATTATAAGTCGCATAACTGTCAGACATTATAAGTCGCATAACTGACTGATATTATAGGTCGCATAACTGACCGACATTATAAGTCGCATAACTGACAGACATTATAAGTCGCATAACTGACAAACATTATAAGTCGCATAAGTGACAGACATTATAAGTCGTATAACGGACCGATATTATGAGTCGCATAACTGACAGACATTATAAGTCGCATAACTGACAAACATTATAAGTCGCATAAGTGACAGACATTATAAGTCGCATAACTGACATAGACATTATAAGCCGTATAACTGACATAGACATTACTCCAAGCTTATACCTTTAGTATTTTTCGTCCCATGAATTTTATCATGTACCGTCCCAGCTTCAAGATAGCGCCCGCCCAAAGCCCATAGACCAAATAGCAATGACAATCATACAAAAACGACCACAGAGTCACACAGAAACAAGCTATTCAAATCTGACACGACGGACACCCAATTCGCTTTATTTATGCCAAAGTAGTTAAATCTACAAGTAAACCCAACCCCGCAGACGGTAACCTTAATTCGCAAACACAACCCAATAAGAAGGCCTCAACACCTCTCCCTAGCTGTACCACTTTCGCACCCATGAAGCTCAGTAACCGCCCTCACTATAGAGGTGAGTGGCCCTAGCTATGAACCCACCGGCGCCCAGGAGGACAGGCCGATGAATACAGACAGCATCACGAACACCAAAACAAAAAGGCGAAGAGATGAGACGGCTCCGACAACAACCGGGAGGTGCTACAGTTTAATAAATAATCCATGAAAAATTGCGCTCGCTCGTGAACAAACACTAAGAGCGTACATCCTCATTCTCCTCCTCCTACAAGAGCACTCACAGCCGCGAAAGCAGTGATTCTAGCAGACCGCGTTCTACAGAAAGCGGACTCTCTGGCAAACGCTCTTGATCTAGGACCCCTGAGCAAACTCAAAGACACGAACACCACGAAAGTTCTTACGAACCACGTAACCACTCTCGATCATCAAAGTCTGAACGTGAACCGCGTTCAAAATTAACAACAGTGCATTATTTCAGTGGTATTGTTGGAGATCATGTAGTACATTCCACACAGTGGAAACTATAATCGTGTATATTATTTTTTGAGGCATCAAATCTGGCAGGGTGGCGACGACGGCTGCAATTAAATGTGGTCGAGAGAGGCCTGTCTTGAGACCCCTCCTCCACTTTATACCGCCTATATGAGGTATAAAGAAATGTATTTCCCTTTACATGGGAGTACATCGTTTTAAAGTAATTGTATTGCATTGAAATGCATAATACGTTGGGGTATGATGCTAAACAAATATCTTTTAATTTTGATATATGAGTCTACGTTGATGGTTGGCAAGTCTAAGTGCGCCGTATTCTCCTGTTTATGGATGTCCTAGGGTAAAAGTACACATTTTTGACGCTATGGTTGTGAAGCAAGGGATTGCGCTCGACCGCTTGGGTATTTGCCTCCGGCCGAGTCCCTCTGTATCGATGTAAGCCTTTGGTAGGTCATGCGTAAAGTAACCCCCAGGATATTCTTTGGATTTACCGGGTACTAAGCCTAATTGTGACTAAACTATAGTAACTAGTGAGAAAGTAGAGTTCAGCTTATCGGTAAAAAGTACTAACATGAGCTAAGAAGATTACGTAGATTAGTTTACACTTTATCATCATTGTAGTTACATATATGACTGTATTCGACAGCGTATCGACTATTCCAAAAGCGCCATGACCAGCCACGACGTGACGCCATATTGAAAGTAAGTCACATCGTCAAGGTATCAAGTGTATGCAATAATTTCTCTGATGTGTTAAATGTGCTGTTGCAACACATAAGAAAATAGGATGTATGATAATGTGTTTGTGCTAGGGGAGTGAAAATATCCCTACAATTATTCCTATCGCGGAACCGAATGGGTTACCAACCATCGTTGTTTAGAAACGGCAAGCGGCCTAGTTCATGGCCGACAAGCGTCATCTTGAAAAAAAGTGAATATGCCCAGTAAACAAAGTGTGAAATATTGAAATAAAAATTAAATCAGTTGTGTTAAAAAGCTGTTGTGATTTTTTTTATTATGCCCCGCTGTTATAAAGTAGCAACAATAATGTTTGTAAAAGGTATGTAAATATGTTAACTGTATTTCACGAAATCACTGAATTACAGGAAGCATGGTACGCTTTGGGATTACATTGTCATTATGGGTGACTTATGATTTTCCACATGCCATTATGGGAGAGCCAGGTTTCTACCGGAACATGGTTTAAACTAAATAGGTGTAGTGTTTTTCAATAAGGTTCTGGTATTGGAAATAAGTAACAAATTTTTTTGGAAAATGAATTTCGAAAGGTAAATTGAGTTGCAGGAAAATTCTCATATTGGGGACATGGTAATTTGACGTTCATGGTCGTGCATATTAAAGGAAATGGTAAGATCCTGGGCGAACTGGCATATGGTAAATGTAGAGAATTGAAAATTAAATGTTCATGGTGGACAATTTATTTTTTGGGATCATCCTTTGTTGATCAAGTAGTGATTCTGGAATTGATTATTACTGGGAATTACCTTGTCAATGGTTTGACAATTTTCAATTATCAAAAATTGGTAAAAAGTCATGGCGGAAAGAGCCGTCTAACAAGGTTATATAAATGATGCCTGAGAATTTTTGAATCTTGATTTGTTTAAAAACTTGGAGAAGTAGTGAGCTTTCACGAGAAAGGCTTCTGCAATGATTTTTTGACAGGAATTCAGTTGGCAGATGTTTGGCACAATAAATGTCGATGTTTGATAATTTAGTTTAAATTTTATCTTGTGTTGATCAGTATTGTGTGATATGGTTAATGGCAAAGGCCGGTAATGGTGTTGTGTAGAAATTGATTTCTCTTGATAGTTTCTGTGCTTTGGGGAAGCACTGTGCCTCTTGTGACACGCTCCAGAAACATTTTTGAAAGCTAGGGTTTCAATCAACAAAGAGTTAATAAGGCAGACCTTCTGTGTGTCTATATGCTATCAGGGTTCAGTCAAGTGCCGTGTAGAAATTTGTTTGTCTTGTGTTGTTTCCGTGCTTTGAAGTAGTGTGCTTCTCACAAAAATAACTCTTGAAGGGCAGAATTTCAATCGACAAGGAGAAAATAAAGAAGACCTTGGTTGTCTATATGCTATCAAGCTTATGGTCAATAATTTTGTGAAGAAATTTGTTTTCGTTATTGTTTCTGTGCTTTGAAGAATTAGTGTGCATTCATGTGACAAGCTGTAGAAACATTTTCGAAAGGTGGAATTTCAACCAAGAAGAAGTTAATATGGTAGATCTTTGTTGTCTGCGTGCCATCAAGATCAAAGTCAAGGTGTCAATAGAAATTTATTTTTCTTCTTCATTTCCGTGCCATGAGAAGTAGTGTGCTTTTCACGACGGGAAACTCTATGACTCGATTTAGGAGTTCTTCTAAGTACATCCTCATTGCAATCTGCTCTGGTGATGCTCTTGCTTCCTCGAAATTGTCAAGACGATAAAGAGAATTGCTCCACACAAAAGTACGGTAGAGTTGTATGGCTTTTTTTTCTATTGTGTGCTGTAATGTTATAACTGTGTTCTCACGGGAGATGAGTTTTAAACATAATTATAACTACAGATTGAGGCAACTATCTCAATTGTACTACTATGCGTATGTTGGTTGTTGATAAAGTCATTATCATTATTATTGTTCTTTCGTCGGTTTCCCAATCAATGTCAAGAAAATAGAAATCTCCAAAAAAAAATATATTTAAGTTGTGACGAAGTCGGTTAAGGTGTTGTTCAGATCGATATCATCTACAACCGTGCTCTTTGACTCAGTATGATTACCGACTACTTGACCTGATACTATGTCGTGTCTTCTGCTTGGAATAATAACTCCTATTACTTCAAGAGCTTTTTTAACAGAAACAATGCCCTCCACCCTTTTGGTCGCGCACATCTTAGTGAAATAATGAGTAGCCGGTGAGATTGAATTCGCCTACATACATGAAATGAACATTTTCCTCTACGATTTTTTGGTTGCTTTTATGTTGATCTTTTCGTTCATTGCCGGATGCGAAATTGGTCGATCTTGTCTTGGAGACAGCTAGCGTTTTTATGAGGTTTAGATTGAGAAGGGAAAGAAGTGGTGGAAATGTAGGGAGTAGTTTAGAGACGGTATGGGAAAGAAGAGTGGGGGCCTCGAGGGAGTAGAGTTGGGAAGTGGGAAGGAAAAAAAGAAGCGTAGCTAATAAAGGAAACCGTTTGGCTGTTATGTGGGAGTAGTTTGATGTGTGTTTAGAGTGGTTAGGCACAAGAAGTGGGGGGGAAAAAAAGCGGAATAGAAAACGATTGAGTTGGGTGTGTGATTTGATGACTATTTTTAAAGAAAATGTCGCTGAGTGGCTTGTTGATTTTGTAAAGAGTTGGAAGAGTTTCATGGTGGGGATTTTGAAGTTGAAGGCTAGTTCATTATCGGTGTAAAATTAATAATGAAAGAAGGAGAGGAAGGGAGGAAGTCGTATTTTGGTCTTTCTGCAGGAGAGCTGAGCCTCATCAGGTTCATGGGAGCAGTGGAAGAAAGGTTATCAGAACGGAGAGTGTCTTAGCTGAGACGACCGTAGCAGAGACTGCGCCAGCAAAGACCATCCAGCTGAAAACTCTCTAGCAGAAACCAAACTATCAGACACCGTCCAAACGGAAACCGCCCTAGCAGAGATGGTCCCAACAGAGAGCGCCCTAGCAGAGATGGCCCCAACAGAGAACGCCCTAGCAGAGATGGACCCAACAGAGAACGCCCTAGCAGAGATGGTCCCAACAGAGAACGCCCTAGCAGAGATGGTCCCAACAGAGAACGCCCTAGCAGAGATCATCCAAGCAGTCACCGTCCTTGCAGTAGAGGTTGAATTGCGACAGTATTTATAATTAAGTGGCACAGATGGTCGTTAACGCGCGATCCATTACATTCGAGTTTGGTTCCAGACAATCAGATAAGAATAAGGGACTCATCAACAACTCGGCTACAGTAACCGCAAATAGCCTTCAGACCTCCCTGTATAATTTACGTATAAATGTTTTTTTTCCCTAAATTTGGTATGGTGGCCACACGCAGCCAGATAAGGTGTCTGGCTGTATTTGGCGCAGGTTCTGGCGTTGGTGTGAACATACTAACATGCGGTACCCTAGCTAAATTAGTGTGCTTCCACAGTGAGCCAGAGGCGAAGGCTTCTGCTATGACTTCACCAGACATTTGGAACCAGAATTCTTCAGTGCCGTGTATTTTTTCACACCGAAAATATGGCTTGGCGCATACCTTACCAATAAAGAAAAGTCCCGAATAATAACTTGAAGAGAGAAGAAATTGATTTGAGCCTTAATTCCAACGGAACCTCAACGTGAGTCATAATAGGCTACCCCGTAGGGCGCGGCCGTCATTGATTCAGGTAAGTTCGCACGGCCTCGCGTGCGAAAATATTGGTTTTGTCAAGATGAAAACAAGTATATATTTAAATTGTGGCATATTCGCGTATAAGAGAGTAAAGAGTTACCGCGTATCTTCGTAAATGTATTGCTATCTCTGTGCATAATGGGGTGGAGAGACCGCCTCACTTGTACAGGTGTTTGGGGATTAGACAGCTTCGTAAAGTCCGGTGTGTTTCCGAAAGCGATAAGCTTTTTACGGCAGGTTAGGTCAGTGAGTAGGTTATGTAGGTTAAGCGGGGCATTCAAGAACGCTAGGCGGGCTGTCGCGAGTGCGTTTCAATCCATCAGGAAGTGTTTCACGCTGATAGCCACTTGGTGCCATCAGCAGCAATGTGTCGCGTTTGGTCCTATGTCGACCTCCATCAGGTGGTTGTGAGTTATTCACGTGTGTCTCGTGCACAAGCGGTTGATGAACACTTGGTATTTTCAGTTGGTGAACTTTGGTTTCCCATTTTCCGACAAAGGGTTTGACTGTAAGTATTTTTTGTCCACTCTGTTGCCACATTTCATCCCATCAGGATGTTTCATGGGAGTTGATGATAGGGAACCATTCCCGGTAATGTGTTGCGAAAAATTGTTCTTGGCGAGTAGATGCCACTGTAGCAAGCGTGTCCGCAAGTTCGTTTCCTCTTATTCCCGTGTGTCTGTGGATACAGCAAAATTCAACTGCCTGACCCGTCTCGGACATCACAGAGATCGTGCAGCATTTTACGTAGAACGGGATGTTCGTAGTGCAGTGTTTTAAGCTGGGTGAGGACACTTAGACTGTCTATGAATACGACGTATTTGGGGAAGCGATCTGTTTTTGCAAGAGGAATGGCTTGTTCGAGTGCGTGGAGCTCCGCAGAGAACGCGGAGGCCTCTTGTGGGAGGGTGGCTGAGAGTGGGATGTCCCCGCACACAGCAGCGGCTTCCACTCCGTCCGCGGTTATAGAGCCGTCAGTGTATATATGGTGGTGCTCTAAATATTCTTCCTCAAGTAGTCTTTGGAATTCCTGCCGGTACGCGTTGGTTGGAGTAGTTGCTTTAGGGTACACTTGCAGGTCTAGGTTGACCGGTGGTGGGTTGATCATCCATGTTGGTGTGTTAATTTGAAGGATTCGGTAGAGAGAAGAATGTGCCAATTTAAGTAATTTGTCCCCGTTCTGGGCACTAAAAGCCACTAATAACGCCGAGTTCAACCAAAGGTCTCTCGCCGAACGTTGTTTGCATACACAAAAGTGTTTATGGGCGCCCTCGGAAAAATACCAAACCTACGTGCACGTTTTCGAACCCTTTTGTTATCAAGTACCCTCCTTTTACTAATGACCTCCCATCCAAAACTAAATCACCCGGAAGTACTGAAGCCCATGTCTGTCCGCAATGTTCAGAATCGTTTTCAAAAAGACCTCATACGATCTAACAGAACTGTCGTCGTAAACCTCTATTAGTAGAATAATGTACTGCGAAAACGGCATTCTAGTCACGTTTGGTGAGCGTGGGATAGGGTGCAACGCATGCAACCTTTGACTCAAGCGGCCGTACGAGGGTTCGCGCAGGAACGGGGAGCGTTCGGCGTAGGGTAGGACGGGGATCAGTGAGCTGAGAGCTTATACCTACCTACAGGTTATTTATTTAATAAGGGTATTAGCAATTTCATTGCTTGGGGGGTGTTGCAACTTCGTTGCATTTATGCATTTTCAATGCTGTGTCCTCTGGAAGTTTTTTGGGGTATTGATAAACATACATTTTATAAGATAATTTTCATTGATAATAACTTAAATGTAGTATTATATATTGGAAAGCCTCACTTTCCGGACACCTTCATGATGATTTTTTACCCTCGATATCATTTTCTACGTTGCTCGCTGTTGATCAATTTTACATGTGGCATAGATTCAATTACTTTATTGTTATCTTTATCCGATTGTTTTAATCAGTACCCTTGCGCTAAGCTTCACTTACTTCTGCAGTAACCCCTTCATTCGTATTTCTTTGTGAGCTAACCGATGAAGGAAACTAGATACAATATTTACAGGATGACTGAATCGTTCCTAGAGAAGAATCACTTAAGAGTATAATTGACTCATTCGATGCTTGATTGGTGGGTTTGTAGCGGTAGGGGCTCGGGATATTTTTGTATGTTTTGTTCATTTATCACTATATATTCTTTTATAGGATTAGTGTGGTAGGCATGTCTTATACCTCAATTTGCAGCCTTAGTGTGCGAACGGCCCTGTTTGTACCAGTCTGAAGGTAGGATTGCAGGCAAGATTCTGTGTTTCCCATCTATTTATTTCATATGTATATAATAGCTTTAGAAATAGTAAGGATTATTTGTCAGGTTGTTTGCGGGTTAATGTGTTTTTTTTTTCTTAGGATGCTGTATTTTCGTTACGAGAATCTATCTACCCCTTATTGCATTATCCAGGTTATAACCAGATATATCAGTGTTCCATTGACGCTGTGTTCCAATAGCGAAAATACCTGAACGATATGGATTTACGGTAAGTTTAAATATTATGTTATGTTTACTTGGTAATGATCAATTGATTTATATTGAATTTGTGTTGTTTTTTGGAATTTCGATCAGTTAACTCATACAGTTTTAGGCATTTTAGGGTATTTCAGGTATGCATCTTCCACAATATTTCAGGCATAATTGGTACGGTTTGCATCATTTTGGTCTTTTTATATGTATATATGAAATTCTGTTACGATTAAGCCGTAGGTACTTTAAATAAAGAGGTGTTAATTTATCCCTGTTCTGAACAGAAGTTGTTGCTAATTTCATCAGATTTTTGTATGTACTATAGCGTATTTATCATAGGTTTCAGTTGTGTCGCTCGTATGTCTTGGTATCTTATTCACATTTCTTGTTTGTTTGGTCAAATGCTAGTTCATTCTCATTCATCACGTTTTTAATGTATGTTGTGGGTATGGTAGAGAATTATTCTTCTTGCTTTGTTTTATCTCGTGAGTTTTAGTATAGGTCTTTCAGTTTTGTAGGTTCTCTGTAAAATTTCTATCTTCAATGCAATCTGGTGGTTATTTATACAATTTAGGATATATTACGTTTGTATCTACAATATAGAACATTATTTTCGGTCTAATTAGTTATGTGTTGTTTATTTTTTGTGTTTTACATATCTTCTTTCATCCTGATACAATATTTGACGTGGTTATTATAGATATAGAACAGACGATTTGTTACAAACTTGGTCCTGCTGTTAGGGTATTGTATATTTAATGTACGACCATTCTTCAATACTTAGGAGGAGTTGGAGAGTCCCTAGCCAAAAGCTCGTTCTGTTTATGCTTGTTTGTGTAAATTGACCGATTTATTAGGATGGATACCATAATGTATTTCACTTTTTATGCGAATTATAACAGAGTAGAGCATCTTATGTAGCTATTTTATATATGTTGTTGTTGTAGGTTATTTTTTTCTCGATAATCATAAGAATGTATGTTTAAGAGGTGTAAGGTCCGTACTGCATCTTTGTGGAATTTTCGTCATTGATCCATAGCAAATATGTTGTTTAACGTTTAGAAGACGATTTACTGGATGGATGGGTCCTAGTGTAGAGGTGGTTTACACTCTTTGGTTGTCATTTTGGAGTTCATCCATGTTCAACGTGAATTATGTACGTTCTTGTAGACGTCGATCTTAAGTTCCATGGGTTTGTTAGTGAGTTTATGCGACAAGCTACACATCGTTGTAGTGGTTTACTTAAGTCATCAGTAAACAGGAGCCTAGCTTTTCATGGCCACACACTCTCTGAGACTCATTCTTGACCACTGTACATGTGTCTATATTTTGGTTATGTCCAGGATGTGTCTTCGTTCGAGGCTGTTCAGAGACGATGGGTTAACAGATGCATGGTACGTCTGTGGCATCGTATCATGACTGTGTGTTACCTCTAAATTTGTTATATATCAGTGGTAGATTGCTGAGAAGTGACCCAGTAAAGCATTATAGAGTTCATTTTTATGACACAGTGGGCATTGATTTTGTACAGTTAGAGGCATAGCATCATTTAGGTCTAGGAATTTATTATAGATTTGAATGGTATCGTAGTAAAAAATAACATTATTCTCATGAACTCTGTGTTAAATGTCAGATATTTTTAGTATGGCTGTTATGTTAGTATATATTTTTATTAATGAACCAGATCACGGAGGATATCGGACTAGGATTTATCATCTGGGTGTGGTAGGAAGTATTTTTTTTTTAAATACATGTACACGTACATACGCTCGAATATACACATGCACGTACGTATACAGCTCTATACACGTACACACATACATTCATGTTAACCACGGTGAGCGATGATGGGCCTGATGTTTTGCATGATGAAACACGTAATCAAGATAAAAAAGGGATCTGCACGCCGAGAATGGAGTCAGTGATACGTGAAGAACAAGCGGAGACGTGCGTATCGTCTCAGAATAAACAAAATGGATGTTCACATCTCAAAAATTCGTTTACGATAGATGGATGAAAAAATCTCCGAAGATGATTTAGCTTGGTTCAAGGATATATTGACAAGTTATGGAGATATCAATTATCTACAAATGCGGAGAACTAGAATCACAAGAGCGGAAACTATTATCCATATATAGAAAGACAATGAAGAAAACAGGATTTGGGTGACTGATTTCGAATCATTTCAGTCGTATGTAACAGAGTTCGAAGAAAATAAGAAGGTATATCTTGAAATTGATATGTCAAAAGCAAAAAACTTCCACACATGTAAGAAAGTTGGGTTTGTGGAAAATAAATTCTATCTAAGGACTGAAGAAAATCTGAATCGTATGATGGAGTTTCTTTCGGATAAAGATTGGAGGTACATTGAATTGGATAAGAATCGAAAAATAAAAGTTCGCAAAGAAGAAGAAGGAGAACATTTATGGAAATGCGGGGATCTACATTTATGGAGATACGGGAGTGCAGCAGGTTCCCGTATTCGTATCAAAGATATGGGGGACTATATGAAGGAATTTGAGAGGAGACTGCTACAAAGTGATGATGGGTACGGTTGTATGTTTGCACCATGTTGATACAAAAATGCATAAACATGGATGCATCCAGCAAGATCTGTAATTAATACAGATAAAAAAACAATAAAACTATAAAAATCCAAAATTAAATTGTTTATATTATCCTAAAAACTCAAAGGTTAAGCGATGAATTGCATACATTGTGTCAGACAGAGGTAACATCGAAATTGTTGAAGTCGGTAGAAGAATATATTTCAAGGGGTGCAACGGTACCCATAAAGCTATCTCAGGGTAACTGATGTATATGTGTGACAGAATGGTGAGAAATAAATCTGAGTCCGATGAGAATAAACTCAGACAATATTGGGATTCTGTTGTGGAAGGATGGTTTATAGCTTGAGTCTTCGATTGTTCGAAAGAAATGGGGTGATGGGGGTCTGTAAACTTTTCCAGAAATAAATAAAATTGAATAAACATAAATCCACGACTAACGTATGAAAACATTTGAAAGGCTGTCAACGTGAAGAGTTTGGAAAAAATATTGGAAAGAAAAAAGGCAGATCAACTGTGCGAGTCGTCAGCGGAGGAAGTGTCAGGAGATATTGAAGAAAAATGTAGTAGACCTAGTATGAGATGAAGTCGCCCGTTTGTATGATGATAGAAACAAATATGAATTACTTGTAACATTCAATCCATCTAAGATTGAAAAATCTGACCTCTCTGGTAACATATATGAGTCGAGATTGATTGCGAAGTAGAAATAAATAGGTGTACGTTATCAAAGCTGCAAATGATAGATCAAAAATGTAGAGTCAAGTGGAGATATTTGTTATGCATTGTATAAAAAAACAACTGAATATCGAACATAAGTTAGGTTAGGTTAGGTTTTTGATGATTTACTAGATCAGAATTGGATGTGTGTATCAAACTGCATAGGATTGATCAAAATGTAGAGACAAGTGGAGATATGTATTATGCATCGTTTAAAACATTGACGGAATACCGTACATAAGTTAGGTTAGTTCAGGAAAGGATGATTACTTATTTTAACATAACATACCATGAAGCTGATGCACATGAGAAATCTTGTATCAACGGCAAGGATGTTGTTCAATGGGTAAGGTTAGGTTGGGTTGGTATTAATGCATCCAGCAGTGTATGGTAACCCTTTTGCAAAATGTGTGTAAATGCCAACATTATACCGACATTGACCGTGAATACGCCCACATTATACCAGCATATGCCGGCATATGACGGGATCAAACCGTGAATACAGCTACATCATACCAGCATATGCCGGCATATGACGGTAACAAACCGCGATAAAATGCACGAAAACTCGATCGATACGATATAATTCCTGGTTATAAAAGGTTAGGATAGGTTAAGATGATTAGTTCTTTTCACCTAACATGACGTGAAGCTGGTCCACATTAAATATCTTGTAACAATAACAAGGGATTTTGTGCTAATGGAAAAAACGTATATTAGAGAAAAAGTGCCTCAGATGTTAACCGATCCTGTATATGCATTCAAAATGTGTGTGTGTGTGTATGTGTGTATGTGTGTGTGTGTGCGTCTACATTGTATTGGTAACTATCCCTGTATACGACGTCATTATACCGTGCCCGATCCTGCATATGCGTACAAAGCGTGTATGTGTGTACCTGGTGTGTGACATTAGAAGAAAAAGTATGTAAAATAGAGCCGTGTGGAATGGATTTCAAGTGTACATCGCACAAAATAATGACTAAATATCATACATATCCATCAAATTGGATGAAAATATATAATTATTGTATAAGTTGGTTAAAATTACTAGATCTTCGAACCTAACATCGCGTATAACTGATCCACAATGAAAATGTAACAAATTGAAGTGCATTAGTTCTCTTGGATCCTACCTGCTGAGTCTCATCCGAACATGTAACAGAGATATTGATAAATTTTGGAATCTAAGCACCTGGAAAATGATATTTGCTGGATCAGATTGGAGAAAAATGTATTCAACTGTTTTTGATGTGATAAATATACAGCCCTAGTGGAAAGATTCATACATATCAACATTATACATAACCATCAAACTTGATTAAAATACACACTATTGGATAGAATAGGTTATGATGCCTAGGTAATAATGTATTTGGAAGTGTATGGTAACTCATTTTGCATTCATCGATATTTGATCTATGTTGTCGTACATTGATATATATTTCACTAATTAAGTACCTTAGACATGGTTTATATCCTAGATCTTGTGGATTGTGGACCTTACAACGCAGATCTGTATGAAAAATTGTTAGAGTGAATTTAGCAATATTTGATTAAATAAACCAAAATGGTAGGAGCAGCACATCCATCATTACAAAAAAATCATATTCCAACATTAAAACCGTACATAAATCTTGCTAACGCTTTAACACTCGTAACACTCACTGACGTATGGGGTAAGCTTACATAAACGTTTTGAACTCGAAA
>SDVV010021537.1:0-13111 GCA_016164225.1 Gammarus roeselii
CTATCTGTGAATATATCCTTCACTTCTATGTCGAAGTGTGTGTATCTCAGCAAGCCGAGTAGCGCCGCCAACTTCATCTTTTCAAGTCTTCTAAATGCAGCCCTTAATTTGCAATGCGTGTAGAATCCAGCTATTCTATAGGTATATGCACACACATATGTATATGTAATTATATATTATATGAGTGTGCATATATTAAGCAATGGCAGGATTTTGCGTGCACTGCAAATTAAGGGCTTATATTTTGCTCAAGCTCCAGTGGTGGCCACTGGCGTAGCACGGTAGTGCACGAGCGGATCATGGTAGTGTATGCGCGGACCTTGGGCGTGCATGAGAGTATTTCACTACCGTACACTGGTGAATCACCAGTGATCATGCTCGAGAATAGTATAGATAAATGGTGCATTCCACCAAAGATTCACCGGTGTGACACTGGTGATCCGACACAGGCTACTACCGTGTCCCGAAGAACAACTACCATGCTCCTCCTATAATTTTCAATTGGGTGAGCGTGTATTTTAGTTATACTAAAACAATTGAAACATTCGAAACATAGAAGTAGACAAAACGCATGTTAACACTTAGGTTAATTGGCAGAGACAATTGTGGTGAGTAGGAACATAGAAAGCATATGTATCGTCAGAGTATAAACGATTAGATGGCAGCTCAATAGTAAGTGTTATGGGGGTGGTATTTTCGGACATGATGTATTTATCCAATTTTTGTAGGCAAAGTTACGGTTTTGAATTGATCGGTCAATAGATATTTTTCAAGCCCATTCTTGAGGGACGTGTTAGATTTACGATTCTTGATGTTTGTTGTTAGTCCTGAGATGAAGCAGCGAGGACGGCAACGCTTAAAGTTTGATTACTTAGTTTAAACGAACATGAAACCGTATCAATCAAGTTTATTTTAAATGCACATGCAACAATATCAATTAGGTCTTGTTTAATGAACCTGGCACAGTATTAATTAGGTTTAGCTTAAATGAACATGACACAGTATTGCAAACACAGACACAGACACAGACGCTAGGCCGCATCCCCCAGAAAGGGTGGTGGCCGACGGCAAGGCCAACCTCACACCCTCGTACGGTCACACTCATACAACTTAGCCCTTTTGTGCTAAAGGGTCCGGCCGGTAACCCCGCAACATACACTTTGGGTCACGAGTGCAGTCCGAGGATCCGTTGTCAGCAGCAAGGCCCGACATTTGTCACTGGTTTACCCCCGTCGCGCCATAATGGCCGGGCCCCCCTCCACCCACGACTATCCCGACAGCGGGAGGCCAAGGGCAGAAAAGCACATCGAAGCAGCGTCAAAATCAACCATTCACGACAATTCTCCACTCACGTCTGTTCATTGCACGCTCTCTCGCTACCTCCACATTCACGTCTCTCCTTCCTAACGCTTCTTCACACCATCCATCCATCCAAACTTCGGTCTACCTCTAGGCCTGCAACCACTCGCCTCCGCATTCGTCCCCCTTCTCCCCAATCTCTCTTGATCCATCCTCTCCATGTGCCCGAACCATCTCAGAACACGCGAATCCACTCTGTCCTCCAACTTCTTCACCATCCCTATTCTGATTCGAACCACGTCGTTGGTGATCCGGTCTCTCAGCGTTAATCCAGCCATGCTCCTCAGACATTTCATCTCGAAAACATTCTACCTTCTTCTCTCCTCTGCTCTCACCCCCCAAGTCTCAGTTCCGTAGAGCACAGTTGGGACAACAACACCCTTATACAGCCCTCTCTTTGCTTCCATCCCCAACGTCCTACAGCTCATTACACTCTTCAGTGCACCTAATACTTTACACCCCTCCTTCACTCGCGCCTTCACTTCAGTTTTCACTAGTTCAGTTATCTCCACATGGGAACCTAGATAATTAAAACACTGAACTTCCTCCATGAAATCTCCATTTAGGGGGACACTAATTTTGCTCGCATCGACAGTCCTCGAGCATCTCATTACTTTACTCTTACCCACGTTCACTCGAAGCTCCCTCCTCTCACACAATCTACCAAACTCATACAATAGCCTACATAGCTCCTCCTTTGGATCCGCAACCACGGCCGTATCTTTAGCAACTAGCAACTGGCTCAACTGCCAACTTCGCTCATTCGCTTCCAACAGTTCCAAGCCACGACCCAGCACACTCGCGTTCACCTCCCTGACCACTTCATCCATATAGAGGTTGAACAGCCAGGGGGACATCACGCAACCATGTCTCAGTCCTAATTTCACTGTGAACCAATTACTCAACTCGCTTCCCACTTTGACACATGCTCGGCTGCCAACATAGAAACTCTACACCTCTTCCAACAGATGTACACCCACTTCATACAAACGCAACACCCTCCCCAGCGCTTCCCTGTCAGTCCTGGCGTATGCCTTCTCCAGCTCTATGAAGGCCCAGAACACGTCCTTTCATTTCGCAAGGTACTTCTCACAGACCTGTCTCACTGCAAAAATCTGATCGGCACACCCTCTACCACTCCCAAAGCCATAATAATATCTCACAGTATTAATTAAGTTTAGTTTAAATGAGCAGGACACATTAATAATCAAGTTCAGCCTAAATTAATATCATACAGTATTAGTTAGGATTAGCTTAAATGAAAATGCTATAGCATTGATTATGTTTAGCGCAAATGACCACGATACAGTCTTAATTAGGTTAGCTTAAATGATCTTGATACAGTATTAATGAGGTTCAATTTAAATAAACATGACATTATTAATTAGGTTTTGCTTAAATGAACATGGTTTAGTTTCAATTAGGTTTTTAAAAACGACACGGTACAGGAACAATTTAGGAGCTGAATCATAAATTTATGCCATCAAAACCTTCACAATACAATCAATACAATACCTTCACAATATAACCTCTACTGCTCATAACACAACTTCTATTTTCACTGGGGTGATAATTTAACTAGTTTAATTGTTATTCAAATGACATTAATCTATTGTGGGTCTAAAATAAGCGCGATCATATGAAACATATTAACAAATCAAAATCACTGCTGCGAAGTTCCGTGTGTGGACGATTTCATGTTTCCAAACAAACGGTCGTCCATTATGCAGACCATTGACGGTCGTCCACTATGCAGACCATTAACGGTCGTCCATTATGCGAACCGATCACGGGCGTCCATTATGCAGACCATTAACGGTCGTCCATTATGCAAACCGATCACGGGCGTCCATTATGCAGACCATTAACGGTCGTCCATTATGCAGACCATTAACGGTCGTCCATTTTACAGACCAGTAACGGTCGTCCACTATGCAGACCATTAACGGTCGTCCATTATGCAGATCATTACCGGTCGTCCATTAAACAGACCATTAACGGTCGTCTACTATGCAGACCACTAACGATCGTCCATTATGCAGACCAATAACGATAGTGCATTATGCAGATCATTAACGATCGTCCATTATGCAGGCCATCAACGGTCGTCCATATATGCAGACCATTAACGGTCGTCCCTTTATGCAGACCAGTAACGGTTGTCCATTATACAGACCATTACCGGTCCTTCATTATGTAGACCAATAACGGTCGTCCATTATGCAAACCATTAACGGTTCTCCATTATGCAGACCATTAACGGTCCTCCATTATGTAGACCATTCATCATCAAAAGCATGTCATGCAGTATGTAGATTCACTCCACGCATATTTCTGTTCCGCTCAAAGCCCTGATCGATGTAAATCCGTAGGTTTTTCCATCATTTTCAACACAGTTAACCCCTCACAGTTAACCCCTCGCAGTTAACCCATCGCACAGTTAACCCTTCGCACAGTTAACCTCTCGCACAGTTAACCCATCGCTCGGTTAACCCATCGCTCGGTTAACCCCTCGCTCAAGCAAACTTCGAAGACAATGTGCTCATTCATCGTCGACCAATCACACGGCCATTGATAGGAGACTGACAGTCGTCGCAATATAATAAGCCGTACAGTGGTTGCAGTTTAATAAACGGTACAGTGGTCTCAGTTTAATAAGCTATACGGTGGTCGCAGTTCAATGAACCGTACAGTGGTCACAATTCAATAAGCCGTACAGTGGTCGCGGTTCAATAAGCAGCGCAGGAGTCACAGCTCAAGAAGCCGTACAGTGGTCGTACTTCAATAAGCCGTACAGTGATCGCAGTAAATAAGCCGTAAAGTAGTCGCAGTTTAATAAACCGAACAGTGGTCGAAGTTCAGTAGGCCTTACAGTGATTGCAATTCAATAAACCGTACAGTGGTCGCAGTTCAATAAGCCATACAGTGGTCGTAGTTCAATAAGCCGTATAGTGGTCGCAGTTTATTAAGCCGCGCAATGGTCGCAGTTCAATAAGCTGTACAGTGGTCGTAGTTCAATAAGTTATATTTTCTCGGCAGAATCAATTATTTGTTTGTCGTATTTGTCGTGTTAGTCGCCACTTGCCTTCAAATTATATACGACTGCTGCCTGTCTCGTCAATAGACTTAACTCGAGCAAAGCAACGAAGACTCCACGGCTAATGCCTTGGGGAACAGCTATACGGCAATTGCAAAGAAATAATGTGTCTGCAGGCTTATTGTTCATGTCAATATAGAATAGCACCGGCATTATTTCTGTTACGCTAACAGCTCCTGAATGCCTCCAAATGACAGTTGTTTGGACTTGGGAGCGTCTCCTGGAGGCGAACCCGACTTCGTGCTTTGTTTCAGTATGTGCCATCTAATTTACCCCACAATTAAACCCTTCGATAACTTTGTTGCTGGCTAATTCCCTCGCTAATTGGCAACAACTCTTTAACTTGAACCATTGGGACGCCACCGTTCAAACCAATTCAGAGAGCAGTTATTATAAGTTCTGGAAGGCAATGAGCAACAGCCGAGAGTGGTTGACCTTACCCCGCACTGCCTGTCCATACTCGAGCAGCCTACTATGTAGACCAGTCATGATTTCCCACATTTTTAGGCGATTCATCACGACATGTCTAATATATGTGGAATTTTTGTTTAATGCCATCATGAGCTTTCGGACGTTGCTCATCACCAGAATCCGTATGAATTTAATGAGAACAAGTTTATTGTGGCTATTTAGTTACCGACGAAGTCTTTCAGGGTCGCCATGCGTGGGGCGGCGATTGACAAACCTCAAATTCTGGAGTAATGAGATGCTGACGTGTGTTAGCGGCCGCTCCATCGAAGAACCTGAACAACCCCCTCCCCCCTTCCCGCTAACAGATCTAATTATGTAGTGTTTACATAACATGCCTGTAAATACAACATCGATGAATTTATTTCTTTGTATTTCTTTAACATGGTGATAACATCACCTGGCTAGTTTAGGCTAATGGAATATTCTCAATTCCCCAAACAACAAAAGAGTTATTGGTGAGTAGCGGAACATTCTCGACTCCCCAGACAAACAAGAGAGCTATTGGTGAGTAGCGGAATATTTTCAACTCCCACAACAAACAAGAGAGCTATTTGTGAGAAGCGGAACATTCTAAGCTACCCAAACAAACAGGAGAGCTATATGTGAGTAGTGGAACATTCCCAACTCTCTAACAAACAAAAGAGCTATGAGTGAGTAGTGGAACATTCTCTACTCCCCAAGCAAACAAAAGAGCTATTAGTTTGTAAAGGACCATTCTCGACTCCACAAACAATCAAAAGAGCTATTGGTCAATAGTAGAACATTCTAAACTCCCCAAACAAACAAAACCGCTTTGGTGAGTAGGGGAACATTCTCAACTTCCCAAATAAACAATAGAGCTATTGGTGAGTAGTGGAAGATTTTCTACTCCCCAAGTACTCAGAAGAGCTATTAGTGAATCGTGGGATATTCTCTACTCCCCAAACAAACAAAATAGCAATTGGTGAGTAGTGAAACATTCTCAACTCACCAAACAAACTAAAAAGCTGATGGTGAGCAGTGGAACATCCTCAAAACCCTTAACAAACATAAGAGCTTTTGGTGAGTAGTGGAACATTCTCAACTCCCCAAACAACTAAAAGAGCTATTAGTGAGTAGTGGAACATTTTTACCTCCCCAAACAAACAAAAGAGCTATTAGTGAGGTGCGGAACATTCTCTAATCCCAAAACAACCGAAAGAGGTATTGGTGAGTAGTGGAACATCCTCATCTCCACAAACAAACAAAAAGAGCTATTGGTGTGTAATGGAACATTCTCTACTCCCACAACAAACAGAAGAGCTATTGGTGAGTAGTGGATAATTCCTTACTCCCCAAACAAACAAAAGAGATATTAGTGAGTTATGGATGATTCTCCACTCCCCAAACAAACAAAAGAGCTATTGGTGAGTAGTGGAACATTCTCTATTCCCCAAACAAACAAAAGAGCTATTAGTGAGTAGCGAAACATTCTCTACTCCCCAAACAAAGAAATGAACTGTTAGTGAATAGTAGAATATCCTCTAATCTCCAAACAAACAAAAGAGGTATTGGTGAATAGTGGAACATTCTCTACTTCCAAAACAAACTAAAGAGCAGTTGGTGATTATGGAACATGCTCAACTCCCCAAACAAACATAAGAACTTTTGGTTAGTAGTGGAACATTCTCTATCCCCCGAACAAACAAAAAGCTCTTAGTGAGTAGTAGAACATTCTCTACTCCCCAAACAATCAAAAGAGCTATTGGTGCGTAGTGGAACATTATCAACTCCCCGAACAAACAAAAGAGCTCTTAGTGAGTAGCGTAACATTCTCTACTCCCCAAACAAACAAAAGAGCTATGGGTGGATAGTGGAACATTCTCCACTCTCCAAACAAACAAAAGAACAGTTGGTGAGTGATGGAACATTCTCTACTCCCCAAACGAACAAAAAAGAACTTGGTGAGTAGTGGAAGATTCTCAACTATCAAACATACAGAAGAGCTATGGGTGAGTAGTTGAAGATTTTCAACTCCTCAAACAATCAAAAGAGCTATTAGTGAGTAGTGGAACATTCTCAACTCCCCAAACAGAACAAAAGAAGTATTAGTGAGTAGTGGAACATACACGACTCCCAAAACAAACAAACGAGCTATTAGGGAGTAGGGGAACATTCTCAACTCCCCAAACAAAAAATATATATTTTAGTTAGTAGTGGAACATTCTCAACTCCCCAAACAAGCGAATGAGCTATTGGTGAGTAGAGGAACATTCCCAACTCCCCAAACAGACAAAAGAGCTATTGGTGAGTAGTGGAACATTCTCAACTCCCCAAACCAACATAGGAGCTATTTGTGAGTAGCGGAACATTCTCAACTCCTGAAACAATAAATAGAGCTATTAGTCAGTTGTGGAATATTCTCAAATCCCCAAACAAACAAAATAGGTATTGGTGAGTAGTGGAACATTCCTCTACTCCCCAAACAAATAAAAGATCTATTGGTGAGTAGTGGAGCATTCCCAACTCCCCAAACAAACATATGAGCTATAAGAGAGTATTGAATATTCTCAACTACCCAAACACACATATGAGCTACCTTTGAGTAGTGGAATTTTATCAACTCCCCAAACAAACAAAAGAGCTATTAGTGAGTAGAGGAACATACTCAAATCCCCAAAAAAAAAAAAATAGCTATCGGTGAGTAGTGGAACATTCTCAACTCACCAAACAAAAAAAAGCTATTGATGAGTAGCGGAACATTCTCAACTCCCAAAATTCACAAAAGAGCTATTAGTGAGTAGTGGAATATTCTATACTCCCCGAACAAACATAGGAGCTATTGTTGATTACTGGAACATTCTCAACTCCCTAAACATACAAAAGAGCTATTGCTGAGTAGTGAAACATTCTCGACTCCCCAAAGAAACGAAAGAGCTATTAGTGAGTAGCGGAACATTCTCTACTCCTCAAGCAAACAAATGAGCTATTAGTGGATAGTGGAACATCTGCTACTCCCCAAACAAACTTAAGAGCTGTTGATGAGTAGTGGAACATTCTCATCTACCCTAACAAACAAAAGAGCTCTTAGTGACTAGGGGAAGACTCTCTACTCCCCTAACAAACAAATGAGCTATTGGTGAATAGTGGAACATTTCTCTACTCCCCAAACAAACAAAAGAGGTGTTGGTGAGTAGTGGAACATTCTCAATTCCCCAAACAAACAAACGAGCTATTAGAGAGTAGTAGAACATTCTCTACTCCCCAAACAAACAAAAACATTGGTGAGGAGTGGAACACTCTCTACTCTACAAACAAACAAAATAACTATTTGTGAGTAGTGAAACATTCTACACTCCCCAAACAAACAAAATAGCTATCGGTGAGTAGTGGAACATTTTTTACTACCCAAACAAACACATGAGCTATTAGTGAGTAGTGATACATTCTCTACTCCCAACACCAACGAAAGAGCTATTGGTGAAAAGTGGATTATTCTCTACTCCCCATACTGACAAAAGAGCAATTGGTGATAAGTGGAATATTCTCTACTCCTCAAACAAACAAAAGAGCTATTAGCGAGTAGCGGAACATTATCTATTCCCCAAATAAACAAAAAGAGCTGTTGTTGAGTAGTGGAACATTCCTTACTTTCCAAACAAAGAAAAAAACTGTTAGTGAGTAATGAAACGCAATCAACTACACAAACAAACGAAAGAGCTTTTGATGAGTAGTGGAACATTCTCTACTCTAAACAAACAAAAACAGCTATTAGTGAGTAGTGGAACATTTTCAACTCCCAAACAATCAAATGAGCTATTGGGGAGTAATGGAACATTCTCAACTCCCCAAACAAGCAAAAGAGCTAACGGTGAGCAGTGGAACATTCTCTACTCCCTCAAAAAACGAAAGAGCTTTTAGTGAGTAGTGAAACATTATTCACTCTCCAAACAAACCAAAGAGCTATTGGTGAGTTGTGGAACATTCTCAACTCCCCAAACAAACAAAAGAGCTATTATTGCGCAGTGGAACATTCTCAACTTCTCAAACAACAAAAGAGCTAATAGGGAGTAGTGGAACATTCTCTACTCACCAAACAAACAAAAGAGCTATTGGTGAGTAGTGGAGCACTCTCTACTCCCCAAACAAACAAAGAGCTATTGGTGAGTATTGGAACATTTGCTACTCCCCAAACAAACAAAAGAGCTGTTGGTGTGTAGTAGAACATTCTCTACTCCTCAAACAAATAAAAGAGCTGTTGGTGAGTCATGGAACATTTTCGTTTTTCCAAACAAACAAAAGAGCTATTAGTGAGTAGTGGAACATTCTCTACTCCCTATGTCAACAAAAGTGCTATTGGTGAGTAAGGGAACATTCTCTACTCCCCAAACATGCAAAAGAGCTATTGGTGAGTAGTAGAACATTACATACTCTCAAAACAAACAAAAGAGTTATAGGTAAGTAGTGGAACATTCTCTATTCCGCAAACAAACAAAAGAGCAATTGGGGAGTGGTCGAACGGACATTGTAAGTGGTCAGGCCTGTATGGAGAAGGATTTATTGAGACGACATATTTAATGATGAAATATGCATGAGAAGCCAACCTCATTAAAATGTTTTTTCAGTTCATTTGTCAGTCTTAACCGTCCCTACACATGATGTCATTCGTCGTCAAATGGATTGTCGTGTATTATGATAGTCTTTTGTAATTTCTCAGTATTATTTTCAGTAGCAGCATTGATTGATTAATTTAAACCCAGAAACGACCAGCACCAATTTAGTTATTCTCACGATGCTTATTTTCATTGATTGATAATCCGGTTCAATCGATTTCGTCCATCACAACTGCCTACAAAAGAATCTAATCGATCGACGGTGGTATAATTCATTTACATGTGTCGAGAACATAGGCAGATGGCCTGTAAAACCCCTCATTCGATGTAACCTCGCTTCTGTTGGACGAAGTGATGAAGAATACAGGTAACCTAGCTTCTGTTAGACGAAAAGATGAAGAATACAGTTAACCTCGCTTTTATTGGACGAAGTGATGAAGAATACAGGAAACTTCGCTTCTGCTGGACGAAGTGATGAAGAATACAGGTAACCTAGCTTCTGTTGGACGAAGTGATGAAGAATACAGATAACCTCGCTTCTGATGGACGAAATAAGGAGGAATACAGGTAACCTCGCTTCTGTTGGACGAAGTGATGCGGAATACAGGTAACCTCGCTTCTGTTGGACGAAGTGATGAAGAATACAGGTAACCTCGCTTCTGTTGGACGAAGTGATGAAGAATGCAGGTAACCTCGCTTCTGTTGGACGAAATGATGAAGAATACAGGTAACTTTGCATCTGTTGGACGAGGCGATGAAGAATACAGGTAACCTCGCTTCTGTTGGACGAAGTGATGAAGAATACAGGTCACCTCGCTTCTGTTGGACGAAGTGATGAAGAATACTGGTAACCTCGCTTCTGTTGGACGAAAGGATGAAGAATACAGATAACCTTACTTCTGTTGGACGAGGTGATGGAGAATACAGAGAATCGAACAATAAGGAACATTATCTAATGTTTGTGACTCCTTCATTGCCACTGAGGGTAAAAACCGGCCGTATTCAATTAATTGGACCAAAATCATAGTAACTACAAAACTTTCCTTCATATGTTAAAAAAGTTAAATTACGATGCCAAAGAAGTCCTTGCATCAATTATTCCATCTAACATGCGTATCAGAGGCGACTCGCATCAGCTCACATTAGAGATGACTCGCATCAGCTGACACTAGAGGCGACTCGCATCAGCTGACATTAGAGATGACTCGCATCAGTTGACACTAGAAGCGACTCGCATCAGCTAACATTAGAGGCGACTTGCATCAGCTGACATAAGAGGCGACTCGCATCAGCTGATATTAGAGGCAACTCGCATCAGCTGACATTAGAGGTGACTCGCATCAGCTGACATCAGAGGCGACTCGCATCAGCTGACATTAGAGGCAACTCGCATCAGCTGACATTATAGGCAACTTGAATCAGCTGACACCTCGTACGCCCCCGAACTAATGGATTGCCAAAGTTCTTCTTTCTCTGCTAGGACTTTGAGTAGCAGTCCCTCAAATGCGGAATGCAAGACATTGCGCTGTAAACTTTGTATAGCGGCAGAGGAAACCAAACAACTGAAAGCACAAATCAGTCACGCTTTCGATGGTTTATCCAAAACAGAGACCGTCTCATCCAACGGCTTGTCCATAACAGAGTCAGTCAACACGGAGACCCGATTGATAGCTGTTGAATTAAAATTGGAAAACGTGCTGAAACAATTTCATGAATATAAAGATCTGATAAGCAGCGAATTAGCAGCTGTCAAAAAAAATGGCGAGGCCACCCAAAATCAAGTGAAAGAACTCCAAGTGCACCTAGACTCCGAATTCGCCAAGAATCTCACGACTCTAGACGCTGAGACAAATGATCGCATTAAACCGACAGTAAACTCAGTCAAAGACAGCGAAGCACTGTACTCAACTGTAGTTAGTAGGAAGCAGCCACGCTGTGACAATGCAACACACGTCGAACCACAAACTCACCACTTTCTACCCAATACACGTAACCGATTTCATGTATTGCCCGATGAAATGGACTCTCCAAATACAGAGGAAATTATTGTGATTGGTGATTACAATGTCACCTCTTTCAAATCAAATCAGCAAAAAGGGAAAATTCTACTGCAAATACTTGGCAAAGACGATTTGAAACTTGACGAGGTTGCAGGCATAATCGCAAAGGAAAGGATACATCCATTTAAGCGAATTATAATACAAGTCGGAGCTAAAGACGTGACGCCGACGGAATCGACACGGAAAAGGTATGAAGCCATGCTAAACAACATCAAACCCTCACACGCGAACCTTCATGTCACTGGCATCCTGCCCCATCCGAACCAAAATAGATATAAGTTAAGCAAGATGATTTTACTTAACAATCGCCTTGCAACTTTCTGCAAAGCCCAGAAAATCTCTTTTTCGGATCATTGGGATACGATGATCGACCCAAAGTACTATAACTTTAATAGAATCGCCAACAAGGCTCGCATTAACACGTATGGACTTAATACTATCGAAAACATCCTTAAAAACATTGGCGCTGGACTTGTCAACGAAGATAAGTCAAAAAACGTAAACGATATCATACCAACAAATCCACCAGCAGTACCCGACGAAACGGCACAGCGATCTCCGTCCGTTTCAACACGAGATACACGTCAAATACAAGTGCCCATCAAAACGCCACCACATGTCCTAGCAAAAAAGTTCCTGTCATCAATCCAGTCCGAGTTAGAGGCAGTAGTCGCAGCTGCGCTAGTACAACCCGTGTAAACGAAAGCGAAAGTTTTGGCTCCGACACAAGACCTCAAAGTAGAAACAAAATAAGTCAAGCAAATCAAGTCAATGTGACTAATGGTACTCTCAAATGTTACTACATGAACGCTAAAATATCAGAGACAAAATCGAAGAATTATGTATCCTTGCGTCGAATGAAAGTATCGATATAAGAGCTATCACTAAATCGTGGATGAAATCGAGCACCAGGCATTATTTAGGCGAATTACTCTTCCCGGTACTCACTATTTCACAAAGATAGACAAGGCCGAGAGGGCGGAGGAGTGCCGTTTCTCGTAAAAAACACTCTGCAAATATTAGAATTCACCATTCCAAGCAACAGGCACGACATAGTATCAATCAAAGTAGTCGGCAAACATATAAAATGTCAAATCACTCTCGTCTATCGCCCCCCAAAAAACAAGGTTGCAGATGATATCGATCGTTACAACACCCTCGTCGATGTTGTCACAAAACAACACAATATTGTGCTTGGCGACTTCAATATCCCCGACATTGATTGGGAATCAGACGAATGTACTGCCACCGGCCAACGTCTGATTGATTTTGCAGACGATAAGTTCATGACCCAAATGGTGAAGACACCTACAAGAGGTAGCAACATTCTTAATCTCCTATTTAGTGCAAGCGACTCTCATGTCACGAACGTCGAAGTAGGCGAACCACTCGGAACTAGTGATCACAACTGTATTAGTTTTTTGATAGAGCTCGAGTTGAAAACATCAACAAACTGCGAAAAAGTCCCTAACTTCAGATTAGCTAATTTTGATGGCTTGAGAGAGTCAATAACGTCAGCAAATATAACCCTCGGACAAGATGTCAATCAATCG
>SDVV010021538.1:0-13111 GCA_016164225.1 Gammarus roeselii
TATATATTCATCGAGAGAATTGAGATACATTTTGTTATCTTAACTCTCCCGACTAAGAGCAATTTTTCTTCCACTCGCACGAGCCACAGTGCAGCACGCGCTTCCGATCCTTCCCCGAACGAATCTTGAAGAGGAAACACCACAATTAATGAAAATCAATAAATTTATAATTCCGTCATTTTTATCTGCATAATCTTCTATATAGGCAACATCCACACAGAAAATCGAACCTAGACGCGTGAACATGCGTCTGCTAAATTCCAAGGAAGCTTGTTTGAATTGTGTATAAGTCATTACTCCTGTAGAAATTTTCAACATCGCGTCAGGTTGTAGAGGGACAAATGTTCGTTTAACTTTGATGTAGGGCCTTCGCGGTAGAGTATGATCCAAAGGCCTCTGGATTGTAGAAGACACTCTCTATTTTTAATTCAATACTAATCTCAAATCTGGCATACATTATATTTTATAGAGGTTACACTTGTTCAAGATTCAAATTAAGTGGATGTGTAAAATCAACTAAAGTGTGCCCATATGCTTTTTGTTCACGTGAATCTTGTAAACGGATATGAAAGGTTCAATCGTGCCTTTTGCCAGGAATGTTTTGCCAAAGTAAAGTTATTGATTGATATCGCGCATGCGGAGGATAAAAAGTGTGTGGTGTTCAAAGATATTGTGCGGTGGAATGGATTTGAGTGAAAGAGTGATTGCTTTACATGTGTAGCACTGATGTTTGCGTGGCGCCCCGAAATAAAAACATTTGCAATAATACGTAGAAACTCTGATTCGAACATTAAATCGTCACAAACTACAAGGAGCTTTTTTTTTTGGCTAATGGATCGATCGGATGTGACTTGTCCTGTACGTAGTTTACTTTTTTTTCGTGTTTCCTTACAGGAAAGTGCTCTGACCCTGAAACGACCACCTCATCGAAGCGATCAATGTATTTACTAGCTATTTTTCCCTCAAGGACACTCTTCCCACTAAGCGAGAACCCACTCACAAACAATCGTGCGGGTTTGGCGAAGATGTTAACGTCCGCAAACCTAACAGTCTCTATTCTCTCATTTTTTTTGCAGATGTGTTCCATCAAGGATATGCTGAAGTCAAGGACCCGTTCGGGGTCACCAGGTACCTTGGGTATTTACATCTCTAAAATTAGATTGATCATGCCAATATCTTTGACATCAACCAATCTGGCTTCAGCAATTGATTTAACCTATTATCATTTTTTTTCTGAACAGATCATGGTAACAACCCGATCGGGGGTAGACCAGATCAACCCGGAATTTTAGGGGTGATAAAGTATATTTAACGAAAAATGTCTACACTCCATGTACGAGCAAAAACAGTGTTATATATTTTTCTAAATACATAAAATTTCATGTGCAGACCGACGCAGTACCCTCCAGCAAATCATCCATATCAGGGCTTTCCACTGGCCAGTCATCGCCCAAACTATCAAAGTGATCCTAGGTATGGTAACCCAAACTACCAGCGTCATTCGCTGCCTGTACATCACTTGCCGCAGCCTCAAGCATGGCATCTTCGACAACCGTAGCAGAGACCGCTGGTGCAGACACATTCATGACAAACTCGACAACCGTGGCAGAGATCACCGTGGCAGACTCGAGCTTATCATTCATCAGAAGACTTTTCCAAAGTCGGGCATGATGCATTACAAAGGTTAGTGTATACAAAATATTTTTCATATTTTTTTTATTATATAAGTTATTACATTTGTATTAATACTGTCAACATCTTTCCTCCGGAAGCTAACTTTAAAGTCGAAATTAGTACAATTCTAGACATGTGCTTTTTTAATTTAGTGTTTGAGAACATAAGCGATATTTTTCATCCAAGTTGCACTTCAGTTCCACACTCGACGAGTCCTGTCGTATTAAAAAAGTCACTTGTTCTTTCATCTTCAAAACTTCATAATATCTTTAAATGTTGGTAGAGTCGTTGACACAAAAATGCCACCTTCAATGAATGCAAACCTCTGGAGAATCCGGTTAAAGGTGACTGGAAGATTAGCAAGATGTCCACCGCCTCAGCGGCACCAGTTTCATACGACATCATCGCTGCAAGCAAACAGGTTACAACACGTAAATCGATTTCGATTTCGTTTTGATTTGGTTTTGTTGTCGTACATCAGGCAGCATTTGGCAAACCTCTTGACTAAGTTATCGTACACTGTTGTATAAAATTACGAATAACGCAGCTCAGACATTATTTGTGCTCATGATCTTGTTTGTGACGGACAGTTGTTCTACTCTCGATGTAAGAAGTGTCAGTCTTAACATGTTTTTTTTTGTTGTTATATTCTAGAGATATCTTTCTGTAACTTTGCTAGTCTATTTTGTACAGTTTTAAAGACATCTAAGTTATTTTTCATTTGTGTATTCTGGTATGATGAATCAAAACGATTTGGCGGAAACGCCATTGTTGAAGGATGCAAGAAGTGTTTGTGGCAACGGACCGTACCAAAATGAGGCCTGTCTGCCCCTCGCAAGCCCTAGCGCAAGCCTCGCAATGTCCGCAAGCCCTAGCGCAAGCCCGCAACTCGGTGGTGGTGCCCCCTTCCGTCTTCGGAACAACCCGGAGTTCAGCCTACTGCTGATCCGTCTTCGGAACAGTTCGTTACCCAGCCTACTGCTGATCCGTCCTTGGCGATGTCTCCTGTTGGACAGTTTGTTACTCAGCATGCTGCTAGTTCGGCTCCGTCTTCGGAACCATTGGTCGCTACTGATGATTCGACCAGCGCTACACCGTTGCGTGAGCCTATCTTTTATCCGCCTACCTCTAATGGAATTTTGGAAAATAATTTCGTCATGTCAACATTTATACCATGCACTGAGCATGTCAACATATCTTTCATGATAACATTGGATTGCAAGGAGCTGGTAGAACCTCCTGAATCTAAATTAGGCACATTTCAAAGACTCCAATGCACAGTGAATGTTAAAATGGGCAAACAAGTTGTGGATGCATTTGTAGATGACAAGCACTGGTTGATCAACACAGAAGCGATCCAGCTAACAAAAACCGTGCTTTTAAGTGAGTTGATTGAGGATCTCGGGGTTGATTTACAAACTAAATTAGAAAAACAAGAGCGATAAGGTTGTGGCTGGAGCATCAATACAACAACCAATGTAGAGCTTAAATCCTACAAGACGTAAGTTAAAAAACAAATCATTTGGAGACTATGTTCATTGGCCCAAAAAATGTTCAAGCCAGCACCATATAATCAACATCAAAGCTAAAAACAACAATTGTTAGCTCACTAGCTGATTGCACATTTCCACTTGAAAGAAAATACACACCACGCAAATTTCAAACGTGAATCAGAGGTAACTTACCTCCCTTATAAAGACACATACTTTATCTTTCCATACCTTGCTTTGAACACATCTGTGGCTTTAGAAGATTTTCCAGTCATAGAAAGAAATTGTGAAGTTGACATTAGACTCTATCAGCTCACAAAAGAGAAGGAAGGAAATGGCCTGGTCAGTGTACACAGAGGCAGTTTAGAAGCCAGTGAGGAGCGCACGATCCACCTAGTGCAAATTTTAGATGCCAACTATGTCGCACTCATACCCTGTTTCTCTACATTTATGAAAACAATTAGAGAAACGAAATATAGAGACAACTTTTATTGTCCATTCTGCATGCAGGGCATGAATGAGAGCCAAAATACTGGATATCGTAAAATTTTGTTTGTCCAGTACAGGCTTGCATAACATCAATATGCCTGAAGAAGGCGAAATGTATCAATTCTCAGTCATGCACGCAACAATGAAACCGCCCGTTGTTTGTTATTATGACTGTGAATCTGTTCTGAAGCCAAGCCAAGAAGGAAAACATGTAGTTAACTCACAAAAGTTATCCATGTACAGTTATACTCTAGTGGATAAAGACGGTAAAATTGTAGACACAAACTAGTCGATTCGACTTCAGTTCCGCTTGAGGAGATATAAACACATCTCGTCAAGAATTTGTTGCTGGATTATAATGATTGCATGTCTACCTTACCATTGTTCTCCGTCCCCGTCCTCATAAAACACGACCTAAAAAAATATTGCGAAAGCAAAACATGTGAATGCTGCCGGAATACTTTTGGAGAAGAAAGTAAACAAAGAGTTCTCCACCATAATCATTACATTGAGGGTGTCTTTGGACCCAACAAAGAAGTGATATCTGGCAACTATATTGCGGCTCTTTGTTTCAATTGTAACATCAGAATCACGGAGAAACTCAGGTATATGCCTAGTATAGCGTACAATGCATCAGCCTATGACATGAGATTTATATTGAGAGGATTGGACGGCAAAAATTTCTCATAAATAAATGCGTTGCCGAAACAGTCAAACAAGATGTTCAGCATCTATGTCTCCTTGAATGATGACACGAGCAAGTACGGTGTCTAGTTCATCGACTCGTACTCCTTTCTGAACTCAAATTTATACAGTCGTGCCAAAAATCTTAAAGATAGTGGCCATGACATGCCGTCTCTGAAATCACATCTCACAAGTCTCGGCTACAGTGACAAGGATCTAGCCCTCGCTACTCAAAACGGACATTTCTGCTATGAAGCCATCACATCGGATTCTGTGATAGACCAAACATACATTCCATCACAACAAGCCTTTTGCTGTCAACTTCGAGGCAAAGGAATATCGGACTCTGATTGTGCTCAAGTGATTGAAATGTGGCAGGCAGCCAACTGCAAGACCCTTTGTGACTACATGATCATCTGCCTCCTCATCGACACGTTGCTACTGGCCAAAGTCTTTCAAAAGTTTAATGAGACCATGACACGCGATTACAATATGGACCCCGTCCATTTTGTGAGCACCCCTGGCTTTGCAACGCAAGCCGCCCTCTACGAAGGCAAGATGAAACTGCAACTGGTCAAAGAAAAAAAAAAATACACGAGACGGATTTGTGACGTTTACGAAAGGTCTTACCAAGATAAACAATCCCCGATGCAAAAACTATGACCCTAAACTACTTGTGTCTTTAGCAACAATGTGGGACTTTAACAGTCTGTATGGTGGATGCTTGAGTGAGCCCCTTATCCTTGGCAAAACCCTCGAGCTCACACACGAAAAAATCGAGCATTCGACTTGGTAAACGCGGACTGTTCTGGAGAGTACACGTACATTGTCGGTATCGATGCCCAAGTCAACGATGATGTTGCACGAAAAACAGACGAGCTCCCACTACTGCTACATCACAAAAAGGTTAGCTTGGACGATATTTACCCCTTCGCAAAAAAATTCTTGGCAGGTTCGGAACATCACAAAACCAGAAAACGAGCAGATCATACGCTGGTTGCTAGTCTTACTAAGTTACCTCGGGGCCCTGGAATTATTGCAAGTACTCCTCTGACAAGAACTGGAAGTGACCACGGTTCATCAAATTTTTCGAATCAAGCAGGACCCTGTCTTCAAATATTTTATTTGGAAAAATATCAATATAACGTTAGGAGTCAACGAACTCCTTAGAAAGTCCCTCTACAAATTGATCTCAAATAGTATCTACGGGAAGCTAAAGTTCGATCCCTCAACAGTAGTCTAGAGACAAAGGTCGTGTGCACAGCCAACGAGTTCCAAAACATGCTGTCAACCCCCTCCTGAAAAACTGATATGCCATCGGCCCCAAAACAGTCATTATGATCCTAAAGCAAAAGAATATCTGAATGGTTTATTCACTCCAAGTTGGATTCCACGTGCTTGAAGAAGCTAAAGCAAAAGTTTACAGCTTCTTTTATAACACACTGAAACCCAAATACGATACTAACATCTCGCTCATCTACTCGGTCACAGACTCGTTGCTGCTCCAGTTCAAAGGTGTGACCGACATTGAGACGGAAGTGCGTAAACCTCCCATGACTGAATACATGGACTTCTATAACTACCCCAAAACTCTCCCCTTGTACAATGAAGCAAAGAAAGGATAGCTGGGATAACTGAAAGCGAAACAGCCTACGACAACCCGAGTGAAATAATTTACTTGCAACCAAAGTGTTACAGTATGTTGCTCGAGTCCAACACCACAAAATCGGCTGCTAAGGGTGTCAGTTACCAGACACTCGCCAAAATCAGACATGAACAATACATAGACACACATAACCAGAAACATACACACACTTTGAAACCATACACAACATTCACGCGCAAGCATGCCTGCTTCAAACTGTACGCACTATTAAAAATTGTCTAAGTAAGTTTGAAAATAAATGGTACTATGTCGATGCGTGCACAACTCTTATCTATGGCCATCCTGATATTCCTAAAAAATCCATTCAAGTTGAACCTACTATCACTAAAAATATGAAGCGATGTGTCGAGGATGATGATGATGTCGATGTACAAATGGATGTAACATGGAAGAGACGTAAGCCGGGTGAAGCCGTCTTTGGCGAGTGTACTCGCTTGAAAGACGAAATGACATCCACGTCTTCGGGTATCATTCTCTAAATATTCCTAAGATGTTGTAAATATGAAGATATGTAAATAGATTAATATATACTTGAACATGTATGTTACATAGTCCAACTAGTTAGAGTATATATTGTTGTAACAAGCGGATTGTTGTCAGTATGACATAGGACCCAGTGCAGGATGCAGGATCCGGAGGACTATTTTGTATATGTCTCATCGCTGAACAGTAGCCAATTGTACCAAAACAACACATCATCAAGTTTTACTGAGAACCTTTATCCAGAAATACAGTTACAGGAATCGTGGAGCGTAGGACTTGTAAAAGTATTCTATAATGACTGGTTGAAGATAAAAAAGCACGTTGAACAGTACAAAATTGTATTCTACGTAGACTATATACATTTTAAAGATAAACCAGTCGGGCATGAAACTGCTTTGTTTGTTCCTAGCGAAAATATCTCAGGCAATACATTGGAAGAATACATCTCCGAGCTAGAAATTGATATCAGAAAAGTTTGTTAAGAAAATTAATCGTTAGAGATGATGGAAAATTGTTTGAATATGATAGTGTCACACAGCGCATAAAGTTCAATGCCTTTATTCTACAATACATGTCGTAATACATATATACTGAAGCTACGATGAATTGGTGCTTTGTTGGAGATAGATCGGCTGATTTATTGGGCGAGCGATGCGTAAATATATTGTCGGTGAAGGTGCCGTAGGCGAAAAAATATCCTATATGAACGATAATGTACGCTACATAGACGTTTACTCTGATATAATTTCACGCAGTTTTATGGGCGACAAGCAAGTCAATATGCTTGATGTTAATCCAATTAATAAATCTTATTCTTTTACGCGTGCACATTTGGAATTTAAAAAAATATTGTGTAGTCATACAGATTCCATTTCCATCGATACACGAGATGGTGTTGTCGGTACCATCCCGTTCAAGAATGGTGGATCGAGTCTATGCGTATGGCATTTTAAAAGAAGCTAGAGCCATATGAATATAACGCTGGATATGAATAAGATCATTGGTAACTAGCAATCATGAGGACTGAATATGCATATCCGTCGTACGAACAATACGAAGTTTTATTTGCGAAACGTGACAAAATACTCGGTGTGAGTTTACATGATATTGACAGATTCACAAGTCCGATATCGTACCAGAGGGGAAACAGATTCTTCTCAACCTTTGCCAGTCTTGTAAGACGTACATTGCCTTTTCTACGAAAAACTGAACTGCCTGCAGCTGCCGATATAGCTCGAAGCATGGCACACAATTATTCGGAGCAGAAAGACATTAAAAAATCAACCAAGGAACATGTGATTGCTACACTCAAGAATGTTGTAAAGAAAGCCATGGTTGGATGCAAGATTACAGAACAAGTAACGAAAAACGTAAATCAAAGAAGCATCGTGGTAAAAGGATTGATTCGTGTCATCCGTTATTTAATTAATAATGAATAACACTGTTCATGCAGCATCAACGTCAATTTCGATTGAGGTTCTATACCGATAACATGCTTGGTGGATCATCTCTCAACATGACAGGGCTAGAAGCCCCAACAGAAAACTATGAAATGGGAGTGATTAATATGTTTCCCACCGTCAACAAGAAATATTTAATTGAATCAAGTATCGTGTCGAAATTTGAAAGAAATTATCTAAGAACAAACAGCAGCCTGTATGATGGTAGAATTGCCGATTCCTTTATAGAATTTTATATCCCAGGGTCGGATAATGAAATGGTCGACTTGAGCTCGTTAACTGCACAAGGGAAAATCCGTGTTAGAAATGCAGATGGGAGCACTTTGCCCCCGCTGCACATATTACACTTGTTGACGGATTTTTTCATCGCATGTTGCAAAATCACTCTTTATTCCTAAATGGTGCTTAGTGTAAAGGAAACAGTTATACAGGACTACTAAATAATATAAATGCCTATGCGTCCATGAAGAGCTTTGATCTAAACAATAAACGATTGAATATGATGCATAAATTACAGCAAACAGCTATTCCAGATACAATCGTTGCGGGGGATTTTGCTAATCAAAATGAAAATGAGACCTGGATTCTAGAAAGTGTACGTCATGGTATAGATGTGATGGGCCACTAAACTTTGATGTAGCCGATGGCAACAGTTATCTATTGGATAATTTCAGCGTAAATATACGATTGAAGCTGACAAAACCAAATAGCGTTCTTCTAGCGCATAACAATGCAGACTACATCAATTTAGTTGATTCATGCAAATTATGGTGTAAAAAAATCATACCATACCCTACAGCTTTGCTTGCTCTAAATAAAGCGCTCATAAAATAACAATGACATGATTATATACATGTTCGATCGACCTATTGTCAAAACCATCGTTTTCCTACCGGTCAAAACTCCATCTCCATCGGTCCCCCTTTCAACGGGCTTGTTCCACATAAATTAACCCTATTTTTCATTGATCAAGCGGAACAAAACGAAGTATATGTTCGAAATCCAAATAAATTCCTGCATAACAACATCACAAACGTTATCGTCGATGTAAACGGAAACTGAATTACCAACATAAGATCATCGTTTCCCAAGGAGTGCGCCCAAGCATACCATCGAACACTTCTGGCTCTAGGGAGGCGTTACAGCTCTCATCTCATCGCAAGACAAAATTTCTCTGCAGGAAGAAACATATTTGTTATACATGCAAGACTAACCGATTTTGAAGATGTCATTAACCTAGGAAAAAGAGCAAACATACGTATAACAGTGAATTGGGAAAATCCACCCACTACGAATAAGATCTTGTTCCTGGTAGGTTATACACTCGGTGTCATCCAAATAAATTCGGCAAGGAGGATGTTCCCTACCTATCTACAGTAAACATGGATAATAATCAAATTGACTACAGATCCAAGCGCGATCCAGTTATGAAACCTGCCTAAATATGGTGTTTTGCTGAAAACAGAATGCCCATGCATCCAATGAATCGCTACGTGATTGTTACCAGCGAAAGCGACCCTAATACAATGGGTCATTGGATCCTAATTTTCAGAAACGATAACAAAAATCTACTTTTTTGAATCGTTTGGATCCAATCCAAAAAACATATGGAGGAAATATGGCTTCGTATTATAATAGTCATGAAAAAATAAAACGTGTACTACCTAAACCGATCTAAAGTGATCAATCATTGGTTTGTGGAGCTTACTGCCCCTACTCTGCGTATTATCTATTTCAAAATATACCAATGAAAAAGATAATCCAGCGGTTCTCCAACAACGATAAACATAGAAATGATACCAAGGTTGAAAAATTCACTATAAACGTATCCGGAAATCATCATTCACCCAAGAAGAATATGTGTGGGGTTTTACCCTTTAATACTGCATGTAAATTATTATGTAACTGTCAGATTTATAATCAATAAACAATTATCATTTTAAATGTATGGTATCCATATCCCTAAACACTCAGAGGACTAGCATTGAAAATGCATAAATGCAACATGACATGCAATGAAATTGCAGTACAGTTTGCCTAGCATTGAAATGCGAATACTAAAGGTAACCTATGAGTAAACGTTCTATTTATATAACCTATTACCATATATAACCTAGTAACATATATAACCTATACCTTATGAATAACCTGAAAGCTGTCCGTCCGTTCTTTCGAATGAGTAACCTGTTCCGGCCGTAACCCAGCCGTAAGCCAGTCGTGAGCTAGCCGTAAGCCTCTTTGGCCTGTTATCTGACTCAGGTCACAAAAAAAATTACCAACCTGACTCCAAAAGTGATAATTAATTACAATGTCCAAGTTACATAGCGGCTAAGTCGGACATCCAAAGGAATTTGACACATCCTACCCATTACAATGTCCGAATCGCGGATTTGCGTTAAATGGATCATATGCACTACTCCCAAAGCACGAATATCCCATGTCTGGAAAGAAACTGATTCCGCCACCGAATAGAGATTTGGATGCTATCATTAGTAACGATTTATAAATAACAAGCATGTAATGCGATGCCAGGGAAGTAAATGAAATACTTTGTTTGATATTCCGTGCTATCTCGTACATGAGCAGATAATGTATTCTTAAGTTGTGCATGGATCGTTAGACCCCATCTGGTCTAAAATACAGAGACCAATTCTGGTTTCTGTATCTTAGAAAAGTGGTTATCAACTAGAGCTAGTTTAACGTGGAGGGACCAATAAAACGTACGAAGGCAGACTCACCGAACTTATTATTTATCCGCTTTAGAAGCGTCGAGTCAGATGTGGCATGATGGAAGTGTAGAAGATTATGAAGGGCAAGGAAAACAACGTCCGATCGAGCATTCTCTCTTCTAGATGCAAGCGTAATGACCAGGAATAATAAATACAAAACCGCCGCGTTTGACGTACAGCAGAACGCATAACTACTTCACGTATGGGGTTGACGAATCATGGAACAAACTTCCTAGGAAAGTTGTAAACAGTGTAACATACAAAACGTTCATATCACGGAAGAATAAATTCTATCAGAATTGTCCCTAATTGGCTTCCGGCTGTCGCACGTCTTAACAACAGCACCGTTCATTACTGTCAGCATCTTGGTTGATTAAAAAACGGTGTTTGACATTGACCCCAGCATGGTTAAAATAGTGCTCGGGATTGGTATCATCAGGGATAGAATAGTGCCCGGCGTTTGCACATGCTTACCGAAAAAACGGTTTTCAGTGTTGACACCGGTCACCAAGTGTTGACACCGGTCACCATGCGTTGACACCGGTCACCATGCGTTGCCACCGGTCACCATGCGCTGACACCGGTCAGTGAGGTCACCGTGCGTTGATACAGGTCACCATGAGTTGAAAGCGGTCACTATGCGTTGCCACCGGTCACCAAGCGTCGGCACAGGGCACGATGCGTTTAGAGGAGAAGGAAACAGAGACAATCTCAAGTCTGCATCTAAGATATCGGTGGCTTTTTCTTTAGATAGCTACGGATTTGAGTTGTTTCGAGTATCATCGTTAGATGGTTTCATTCAATGAACTTTCCATTTTTCGATCCTTTACTACAGAATCTACACATAAACCTGATGCTCTCGTTGAAGTTTCTCTTCAAATGAAATCTCCCTACTATTAAAAATTAACATAGTATGGGCCAAAAGACATGTTGTTGTCTTCTAACACTTTTAAAATCTAGTAAGCCTCAATGCCAACGAACGACCAGTGCGATCTCACCAGCTCGACGCACCCCACCCTAACAAACAGACACAATGAAGCAGTTCTGTGCAACCAATCTACAACTAGTTCAAATATATAACCGTATAAAAGGCATGACACGATAGTAGACACATGACTCTGTAACTAGATACACGATACTTATATAACGGATAATAGTTCTGTTCTTTATGTCCCTCAATGTTATGTCAGTCGGGCTGTTCTGAGTGTGTAAAAATGTTCAGTTTTGCAGGTCATAACTTTTACATGTAACAAGTGATGGACCACTTAGTGTGTCATGTTACATTTCATTATTATTTGGTCTAAATTCGTGTCCTGAAACTTGGGCAAAGTATTTTCCCCACACTGCGTGTGACCTGCTTCTATTGCCCTGTTCTCCTGGGAATAAATGCAGCACCTTGTACCCTGATGTCTGGTTCATGAGCGCATCACCTCACGTCTTACACTTAACCTTGATAATTTCTTCCTGAATCATATCAGGTGTTTAACTAAGCCGAGCGTAGGTTACGTGAGACGAAAGCAAATGTAAGACCCTGTATTGAATTGAGAGAGGCTCCTGCACAGCTAAAAATACTTTAACTACCTGACGTGAACGGTACATGAATAGTGTACAACTTTGCACAGGACACCAGTTGTGAATAGCTACACCCGATGATGCTCACTTATATACGGCAAAACTTTTTGAACGCTCTCAGTGATTTGAAGCCCGTAACTTACATACAACTGTGTTAGTGTTAGTTACTTTAGACACGCATATCTTTCTCAGCACTCTTCGAGTCATCCGGTAACACTTCACTCACGTCCCGCCTCCGAGTTTGTTCCGAATGTCCTTTGAAAATAAACGGTGGGCTGAGTTAGATAAGGTTGAGTCAAGCTAAATTATTAAATAAAAATTGGGGTATATTAGTCAGGCTTGGGTGAAATAAAATGTCAATGTACCCGTCCGGGATTGGACAGAGTAACTTCTTTAGGGAATTTTCCCTGCAAGTCTGTCTATGTGATCTTCATAGGAACAACGAATGCAGCTCTTACGTCACGACTTGCTAAACAAGATGACTCATCAGTTGTGATGACTCACGTTGAGGCTCCGGTGGAAATGAGGCTCAAATCTAATCAAATCAGTAGTGACATTCATCATACATTAACGCTTTTGCCAATTAGCTGGTGCGACAGTAGCGTTCACGTCGGTTGCTATAAACTACGTCGGTAGCTATAAACTACGTCGGTAGCTATAAACTACGTCGGTAGCTATAAACTACGTCGGTAGCTATAAACTACATCGGTAGCTATAAACTACGTCGGTAGCAATAAACTACGTCGGTAGCTATAAACTACGTCGGTAGCTATAAACTACGTCGGTAGCTATAAACTACGTCGGTAGCTATAAACTACGTCGGTAGCTATAAACTACGTCGGTAGCTATAAACTACGTCGGTAG
>SDVV010021539.1:0-13110 GCA_016164225.1 Gammarus roeselii
GGCCCACGCTCGACCCGGTTAGTGAGAGCTCTGTTGAAGCATTCTTACAAGGACGGCCCACGCTCGACCCGGTTAGTGAGAGCTCTGTTGAAGCATTCATACAAGGACGGCCCACGCTCGACCCGGTTAGTGAGAGCTCTGTTGAAGCATCCATACAAGGACGGCCCACGCTCGACCCGGTCAGGGAGAGCTCTGTTGAAGCATTCATACAAGGACGGCCCACGCTCTACCCGGTTAGTGAGAGCTCTGTTCAAGCGTTCTTTCAATAAAACCATTCAAGGACGGCCCACGCTTGATCCAATTAAGGAGAGCTCTGTTGAAGCATTCATACAAGGACGGCCCACGCTCTACTGGGCTTTGCAGGCTGCCTATTACTATTGGGTTATGGTGTCAGATCCGTGCAGAGAATGAAATAGCATCATTCAACGTCTCATTTGCTCTTGTCTGTGATGACCCTGTTCAGTGATGAGCTCACCTGTGCCTGACGCAATTTTCAATCGGCTTATCCACTTCGTTCGGGATGAACTTCATATAACAACCGACAAATTTTTAATTATAAGATGTTTACCCAACGCCTTGAAATGACTTTACTTCTTTTAAATCATCGTGGTTTCCGTTTCCGAAAAATGTAAATGAGCTTGTCTATCTATATAAGAGTTGTAAGATGAATTCGAAAATATGAGCAAGTTTAGCTGGAGCTAAAAGAATAATATTCAGTAGAGTATCATGATAAGGAACTTCAGTATAGTATCATGATAGGGGACTTCAGTAGAGTATCATGATAAGGGACTTATTGGATTGTTCATTTAATCGAGAACAATGAACAAATTTTAATTAAAAAATTATTTCTCGAGGTATAATAATTTGTGAGGAGCACCTTTTTTATTATTAATATTATAAAAATATTAAAATTAGGCTAAACAAACGAATAAAATACTTCTGGAAGAGGAAACTCCCTGACTGAAAGGAGCAACTTGTTTGAAGCACTCAAGAAAACCAGAGTTTCAAACACGTCAGTGTGAGGTTGGATCTGAACACACTGGGAAATGACGCCCGACTCACTACAACCTCTCAAAACACTTCCTATCCTCCTGGAAGAATCCTACAAGCATCGCCACTGTGCACAGTTATTAGTACAAGCATAGCCACTGTGCACAGTTAGTACTACAAGCGTTGCCACTGTGCACAGTTATTAGTACAAGCATTGCCACTGTGCACAGTTAGTACTACAAGCATAGCCACTGTGCACAGTTAGTACTACAAGCGTTGCCACTGTGCACAGTTATTACTACAAGCATAGCCACTATGCACAGTTAGTACTACAAGCGTTGCCACTGTGCACAGTTAGTACTGCAAGCATAGCCACTATGCACAGTTAGTACTACAAGCGTTGCCACTGTGCACAGTTAATACTGCAAGCATAGCCACTATGCACAGTTAATAATACAAGCGTTGCCACTGTGCACTGTTAGTACTACAAGCGTTGCCACTGTGCACAGTTAGTACTACAAGCGTTGCCACTGTGCACAGTTAGAACTACAAGCATTGCCACTGTCCACAGTTAATACTGCAAGCGTTGCCACTGTCCACAGTTAATACTAGAAGCGTTGCCACTGTACACAGTTAGTAATACAAGCATTGCCACTGTACACAGTTAGTACTGCAAGCATTGCCACTGTCCACAGTTAGTACTACAAGCGTTGCCGCTGTACACAGTTAGTACTACAAGCATTGCCCCTATGCACAGTTAGTACTACAAGCATTGCCACTGTGCACAGTTAGTACTACAAGCGTTGCCACTGTACACAGTTAGTAATACAAGCATTGCCACTGTACACAGTTAGTACTACAAGCACTGCCCCTATGCACAGTTAGTACTACAAGCATTGCCACTGTGCACAGTTAGGAATACAAGCATTGCCACTATGCACAGTTAATACTACAAGCGTTGCCACTGTGCATAGTAGTACTACAAGCGTTGTCACTGCACACAGTTAATACTACAAGCGTTGCCACTGTCCACAGTTAGTACTGCAAGCGTTGCCACTGTTCACAGTTAATACTGCAAGCGTTGCCACTGTACACAGTTAGTACTGCAAGCGTTGCCACTGCACACAGTTAATAATACAAGCGTTGCCACTGTACACAGTTAGTACTGCAAGCGTTGCCACTGTCCACAGTTAGTACTGTAAGCGTTGCCACTGTCCACAGTTAATACTGCAAGCGTTGCCACTGTTCACAGTTAATACTACAAGCGTTGCCACTGTACACAGTTAGTACTGCAAGCGTTGCCACTGTACACAGTTAATAATACAAGCGTTGCCACTGTGCATAGTTAATTACAAACGTCGTTAGAACCACAGAGACTTCCGTGGCTCTCCAGTGGCCTCCGCCAACCTGCGCCCAAAACTACGGACGTACCAAAAAATTTAGAGCGGGCGAGCAAAGGCATAAAAGGTGGAGCGGGCGAGCAGGGTCATAAAAGGTGGAGCAGGCGAGCAGAGGCATAAAATGTAGAGCGGGCGAGCAGAGGCATGAAAGGTAGAGCGGCGAGCAGAGGCATAAAAGGTAGAGCGGGCGAGCAGAGGCATAAAATGTAGAGCGGGCGAGCAGAGGCATTAAATGTAGAGCGGGCGAGCAGAGACATAAAAGGTAGAGCGGCAAGCAGAGGCATAAAAGGTAGAGCGGGCGAGCAGAGGAACAAAAATATAGAGCAGGCGAGCAGAGGCATAAAAGGTGGAGCAGGCGAGCGGAGGCATAAAAGGTAGATCGGGCGAGCAGAGGGACATAAAGACAAGAAATGTACGCATTTATGAACTAATTTCATTTGATCGCCCATCCTGTGGGCAACCAATCGTAAATCAACAAACGCAAGTTACTGATAAATCAAGCTTTAAACGAAACTTCACACAGTCAATCTGATGTAGGTGAGGTCCTCTTTATCCCTCTAGCAGCTACTACACGGAGTGGGGAGAGCAGGGCGAAGGCCCTACTCCTGCGTCTCCACTTCCAAACACCGCCCCATTCTCGCTAACGTGAATAAATTCAGTTTATTAAATCAATTGTTTCAAACTGGTCTTAAGGCTAGTTTTCAATTATCCATCAATTCAATTAGGCCGTAACAAGTGCACGTTGCTTCCGGTAACTTATCAATTATAGCTGCCAAGATGACGGGCAACAAGGGTATACAATAACTTATTAGTCAATCAACTATCTCTTTGCATCTTTTCAATGAGGAAATATATCAATTATTTTAAACAGATATCGATTAAATGACAGTCAGGTAAACAAAAGTTTGAATATGATCAGGCACGAAATTTGGTTTGGACCGAATTTATTCTTTATTCTAATCGATGAATTTATCACTTATTTCTTCACTTATTTGTTTTCACGCTCTGAAGGAGTCACTTGTGGCTGAATAAACTTCACGGGGAATTGGACGCAGACAATTGCCATTGACTTACGCTTATATTACAGCTGTAACTTTCCATGGATCCCCAAGGTGAAACGTAGTCCTCTGCCCCAGTCCTCCGAGGTATCCAGTCAGTAGCTTTCGCCGAAGTTACGAGCCCAACAAGCAGGCTGGAGAACAGCCACATAATACTGAGGAGTTTTCCGAAGACCAACAAGCATGGCGCAGAACAGTCACTTATTACTGTAGTGTCTCTCGATGGCCAATAAGCAGCGCAAGACAAATTCCTGCGGGCTGAGAGTAGATCGCGAAGAACGTCGCAGCCCTGACCCTCGGTCAATGACGTTGCAATCAATATTGTCGATCATACGCAGCCGGCGTCGTGGGTAACTCCCTGTAACAATCAATCAGGCAGCAGATTACGAAGAAAAATAATGGCCGGACAGTAATCAGGGCGCAAGCTCGCGTACAGTCCCAGGATCGGCCAATTTACATGCTATGAGTGAATGGGTTAGTCTCTCTGCAGTCAAACTGTCGTGTCTGATCATTTACAACTCCTACTACTAAATCTTGGAGAGAACTCTCAAGATATTCGACTGTATTTCCTTCCCTCAATAGTTTCTGCTCCCGTTGCAGCAGAACCCGCAGAAACTACAGAGTTGATCAAATTAAATTCGGCATGTGTGTCTAACGAGTACAATCCCGGCACAAACCCTTTCCGTTTTTGAAAGAAAATATTGTGATACCATCAGGCCTCTTGCCATCCCCACTGTCCATACCCATCAGGCCTCTCGCCATCACCTCCATCCATACCCAAAGGTTAAATCACAGATCCTGACTATTTCATTTGAGGCCGAGTGTCAGAGAAGCGCCCACCACTACACCTACATGACAGTCCTTGTAGGCCCAACTTATCCATTCATTTAAGGCCGAATGTCTGGAAAGCGCCCATCACTACACCTACATGACAGTCCATGTAGGCCCAACTCATTCATTCTTTTAAGACCGAATGTCTGGGAAGCGCCACCACTACACCTACATGACAGTCCGTGTAGGCCCCACTCATCCATTCGTTTGAGGCCGAATGTCTGGGAAGCGCCACCACAACACCTACAAGACAGTCCGTGTAGGCCCAACTCATCCACTCATTGAAGGCCGAATGTCTGGGAAGCGCCCACCACAATACCTGCATGACAGTCCGTATAGGCCCATCTCATCCACTCATTTAAGTCCGAATGTCTGAGAAGCGCCACCACTACACCTACATGACAGTCCGTGTAGGACCAACTCATTCATTCATTTAAGGCCGAATGTTTGGGAAGCGCCCACCACATCACCAACACGACAGTCCGTGTAGGCCCAACTCATCCACTCAATAAAGGCCGAATGTCTGGAAAGCACCCACCACAACACCTGCATGACAGTCCGTGTAAGCCCAACTCATTCATCCATTCAAGGCCGAATGTCTGGGAAGCGCCCACCACTACACCTACATGACAGTCCGTGTAGGCCCAACTCATCCATTCATTTAAGGCCGAATGCTTGGGAAGCGCCCACCACAAAACCTACATGACAGTCCGTGTAGGCCCAACTCATCCGCTCATTTAAGGCCGAATGTCTGGGAAGCGCCACCACTACACCTACATGACAGTCCGTGTAGGCCCAACTCATCCATTCATTTAAGGCCGAATGTGTGGGGAGCGCCACCACTACACCTACATGACAGTCCGTGTAGGCCCAACTCATCCACTCATTGAAGGCCGAATGTCTGGGAAGCGCCCACCACAATACCTGCATGACAGTCCATGTAGGCCCATCTCATCCACTCATTTAAGTCCGAATGTCTGAGAAGCGCCACCACTACACCTACATGACAGTCCGTGTAGGCCCAACTCATCCATTCATTTAAGGCCAAATGTCTGGGAAGCGCCACCACTACACCTACATGACAGTCCGTGTAGGCCCAACTCATTCATTCATTTAAGGCCGAATGTTTGGGAAGCGCCCACCACAACACAAACACGACAGTTCGTGTAGGCCCAACTCATCCACTCAATAAAGGCCGAATGTCTGGAAAGCGCCCACCACAACACCTGCATGACAGTCCGTGTAAGCCCAACTCATCCATTCATTTAAAGCCGAATGTCTGGGAAGCGCCCACACTACACCCACATGACAATCCGTGTAGGCCCAATTCATTAATTCATTTAAGGCCGAATGCTTGGGAAGCGCCCACCACAACACCTGCATGACAGTACGTGTAGGCCCAACTCATCCACTCATTTGAGGCCAAATGTCTGAGATGCGCCATCACAACACCTACAAGACAGTCCCTGTAGGCCCAACGCATCCACTCATTAAAGGCCGAATGTCTGGGAAGCGCCCACCACAACACCTGCATGACAGTCCGTGTAGGCCCAACTCATTCATTCATTTAAGGCCGAATGTCTGGGAAGCGCCCACCACTGCACCTGCATGACAGTCCGTGTAGGCCCAACTCATCCATTCATTTTAGGCCGAATGTCTGGGAAGCGCCACCACTACACCTACATGACAGTCCATGTAGGCCCAACTCATCCATTCATTTAAGACCGAATGTTTGGGGAGCGCCCACCACAACACCTACATGACAGTCCGTGTAGGCCAATCTCATCCGCTCATTTAAGGCCGAATGTTTGGGAAACGCCCACCACAACACCTGCGTGACAGTCCGTGTAGGCCCAACTCATCCATTAAGGCCGAATGTCTGGGAAGCGCCACCACTACACCTACATGACAGTCCGTGTAGGCCCAACTCATCCATTCATTTAAGGGCGAATGTTTGGGAAGCGCCCACCACTACACCTGCATGACAGTCCGTGTAGGCCCAACTCATCAATTCATTTAAGGCTGAATGTCTGGGAAGTGCCCACCACTACACCTACGCGACAGTCGGTGTAGGCCCAACTCATTCATTCATTTAAGGCCGAATGTCTGGGAAGCACCCACCACTACACCTACGTGACAGTTCGTGTAGGCCCAACTCATCCATTCGATGACCGAACCAACAGGAGTGCTGCTCACAGATTTTAGCCCCTACCCTCAACGCCACGACTATGCGTAACGTCTCAGGGTCAAGCTGAGTATCCAGGGATGGTACAGAAACTACGTGCGACCAAAGACCGCTCTCCCTACTAGAGGCAGCTAAGAGTCGTGATCCCCCATTCTGGTCTATACGACAGCCTGGAGTCCCCTGAGGTGGGCAGTGACCAAGGGCAAATCCCAGGCCCTCTGCTTAGCCGATCATTTTCATCGTGACCAGATATGGAATAAACTGAATGCATATTAATGCCGGCATTAAGTTTCTTCATCCTAACAAAGCTCCATTCTGGAGAGGCAAGCATTCTGGGCACGCAAAGACTCAGGAGTGAAGAGAACGGGTTTACTTTCGTTGCTGAAAGGATTCAAACTCAAATGCTTCTCAACTGAACAGCAGCAGCAAGCCCACGTGAGACAGAATTTATATATTGCCATCATTTTTTGTGCAGGCAAATTTTTTTCTCTGCAAGCACAATATTCGTTGCCGTCCTATTTCTGTTGCGGGCCTTTCCCCCATTTCCCTTTTGACAACCTTTCACTTTCTTGACCTTTCAAAACGGAAATACACAGACACATGATACTCTCCTAGACGTTCCATTTCAGGACTAATCTTCTTACGATTACAAGACAACCTAGATTGGGCAAAAAGTCCTGTTGTTGTCATCGTTCACTTGTAAACGTAGTGGTGCGTATAGAAGCTGAACTTCTCATTGACGACGGTGATGACTGGTAACCTCCTCCGTGGCAGCGACGGTGATGACTGGTAACCTCCTCCATGGAAGCTTCGACCGTAAACCGCTAATGTTTAAACCAGCATCAGAAATATACCACAAGGAACAGAACACGGTAGCCACAACATCGCACTGTGCTGTGAGAGCCGAGAACAAGATGGCCACAATATCGCACTGTGTTGTGAGAGACGAGAACAAGATAGCCACAACATCGCACTGTGTTGGAGGGCTGAGAACAAGGTAGCCGCAATATCGCACAGTGTTTTGAGGGCCGAGAACAAGGTAGCCACAACATCGCACTGTGTTGAGTGGGCCGAGAAAAAGGTGGCCACAATATCGCACAGTGTTTTGAGGGCTGAGAACAAGGTAGCCACAATCTCGCACAGTGTTGTGAAGGCTGAGAACAAGGTAGCCACAATATCGCACAGTGTTGTGAAGGCTGAGAACAAGGTAGCCACAATATCGCACTGTGTTGTGAGGGCTTAAAATAAGGTAGACACAATATCACACTATGTTGTGAGGGCCGAGAACAAGGTAGCCACATATCGCACTGTATCGTGAGGGTCGTGACCAGTTAGTACGTCTCCGCAAACGCTGCCGTCGTGTCGTCGACGCTGACTCTAAGACTAACTCAAGCCAAAACAGGCGAGGAAGCTCAGTCGACGGTCTTGGTAGGCTCTAGAGCGCAAGATTGGCTCAAGCTAATACAGGCAAGCAGGCTCGTCGACGGTCTTGGTAGGCTCTAGAGCGCAAGATTGGCTCAAACTAATACAGGCAAGCAAGCTCGTCGACAGTCTTGGTAGGCTGTAGAGCGCAAGACTGGCTCAGGCTAATACAGGCAAGCAAGCTCGTCGACAGTCTTGGTAGGCTCTAGAGCGCAATGCTGGCTCAAGCTAATACAGGCAAGCAAGCTCGTCGACGGTCCTGGTAGGCTCTACAGAGCAAGACTGGTTCAGACTAATACAGGCAAGCAAGTTCAGTCGACAGTCTTGATAGGCTCTCGAGCGCAAATAAAAATGATCGGCTCCTCAGTATGTTTATTACGGACAACGTAATCTTGTACATACTTATTTTAGAGGTTATACATCAAATCTGTATTTGAATTGAGTAACAACAAAATGAAATCGACAGTATGTTACTTTTTCTGGTAACATATGGTAACGTCTGTTCCTCTTCAGCAAGGAAACTTTTAATGGCATTGTTAACGTTTAAAGTTATTGATGAACACTTCATTGCCAAAAGATTGCTAATGGGGAAACTTTTCGATTTCTTTTAAGTTAGTTCCATTTGAGTTTCAGTAAAAAATATCGCTGTAATAAGTATTATTGCTTCTTGCCCGGCACTAGTGTTGAATTTACTACGAAAATCGTGGTCATGTCATGATTAGTTCCTATTAATTCTCATGTGTAGGACAATAGTTGTAACTGATCGATATTACCACTTTTAGGTCTTGGCACATATCAACCAATTATTTATATTTAAAGGATTACCGCTTGTTGGGCGCAGGAGTAGACCTGTCGGGCGCAAGAATAGACCTGTCGGGCGCAAGAGTAGACCTGTCGGGCGCAAGAGTAGACGCTAACTACCTATCGGGCGCATGAGTAGACGCTGATCACCTGTCGGGTGCAGGAGTAGACGCTGACCCCCTGTCGGGCACATGAGTAGACGCTGACCACCTGTCGGGTGCATGAGTAGACACTGACCACCTGTCGGGTGCAAGAGTAGACGCTGACCACCTGATGGGCGCAAGAGTAGACGCTGACCACCTGTCGGGCGCAAGAGTAGACCTGTCGGGCGCAGGAGTTGACCTGTCGGGCGCAAGAGTAGACGTGTTGGGAGCAAGAGTAGACCTGTCGGGCGCATGAGTAGACCTGTCGGGCGCAAGAATAGACCTGTCGGGCGCAAGAGTAGATCTGTCAGGCGCATGAGTTGACCTGTCGGGCGCAAGAGTAGACCTGTCGGGCGCAAGAGTAGACCTGTCGGGCGCAAGAGTAGACGCTGACCACCTGTCGGGCGCAAGAGTAGACCTGTCGGGCGCAAGAATAGACCTGTCGGGAGCAAGAATAGACCTGTCGGGTGCAAGAATAGACCTGTAGGGCGCAAGAATAGACCTGTCGGGCTTAAGAGAAGACCTGTCGGGCGTGAGAATAGACCTGTCGGGCGCAAGAGTTGTCCTGTCGGGCGCAAGAGTAGACGCTGACCCCTTGTTGGCGCAAGAGTACACCTGTCGGGCGCAGGAGTAGACGCTGACTACCTATCGGGCGCATAAGTAGACGCTGACCACCTGTCGGGCGAAAGAGTAGACCTGTCGGGCGCAAGAGTAGACCTGTCGGGCGCATGAGTAGACCAGTCAGGCGCAAGAGAAGACGCTGACCCCCTGTCGGGCGCAATAGTAGACCTGTTGGGCGCAAGAGTAGACCTGTCGGGTGCAGGAGTAGACCTGAGGGGCACAAGAGTAGACCTGTTGGGTGCATGAGTAGACCTGTCGGGCGCAAGAGTAGATGCTGACCCCCTGTCGGGCGCAATAGTAGACCTGTTGGGCGCAAGAGTAGACCTGTCGGGCGCAGGAGTAGACCTGAGGGGCACATGAGTGGACCTGTTGGGCGCAAGAGTAGACCTGTCGGGCGCAAGAGTAGACGCTGACCACCTGTCGGGTGCATGAGAAGACCTGTCGGGCGCATGAGTAGACCTGTCGGGCGCAGGAGTAGACCTGTCGGGCTAAAAAGTAGTCTCTGACCACCTGTCGGGTGCAAGAGTAGATCTGTCAAGCGCATGAGTAGACCTGTCGGGCGCAAGAGTAGACCTGTCGGGCGCAGGAGCAGACCTGAGGGGCGCATGAGTGGACCTGTCAAGCGCATGAGTAGACCTGTCGGGCGCAAGAGTAGACCTGTCGGGCGCAAGAGTAGACCTGTCGGGCGCAGGAGTAGACGCTGTAAACCATGTCGTTGGAATTTGTGGTTGATATTCCCGTTCCTGCAATAAAAGAAAGGAATGGAGCTACAATTTCTGGCAGTTTAAATAACAGAGGCCGTTCCAAATGATTTTAGTGTGCGAGGCACACTTTTTGTGCGCTATGCCGTTAGTGGCTGGGCATCCGTCGCCTGAGGGGAGCGTTATAACTCGCTCACAAGACTACCCCTCGCCTCTCGACGTGGTGTCCTTGAAGCAATTCATCCCATGATTTTTGTTGAAGTCATTGGGTTTTGGAGAGAAATTTGTTACATGTTGACGCGACATGAACATATTCCGCTGCAGCAAGCCTGTCCTTGTTGATACGATGAGAACCCATTCCGCTGCAGCTGGCCCGTCCTTGTTGATACGATGCGAAGACACTCCGCAGCAGCAAGCCTGTCCTTGTTGATTCGATGACAACGCACTCCGCAAGTAAGCTTGTTCTTGTTAATACGATGAGGACACATTCCGCTGCAGCAAGCCTGTCCTTGTTGATACGACGAGAACACTTTCCGCTATAGCAAGCCTGTCCTTGTTGGCACGGCGAGAACACATTCCGCTGCAGCTAGCCTGTCCTTGTTGATACGATGAGAACACACTCCGCAGTTAAGCCTATTCTTGTTAAAACGATGAGGACCTATTCCGCTGCAGCAAGCCTGTCCTTGTTAATACGATGAGAAAAAACTCCGCAGCAGCAAGCCTGTCCTTTTTGATACGACGTGAACACATTCCGCTGCAGCAAGCCTGTCCATGTTGACATGACAAGAACACATTCCGCTGCAGCAAGCCCGTCCTTGTTGATACGATGAGAACACACTCCGAGGGTAAGCTTGTTCCTGTTATTACGATGAGGACAGATTCCGCTGCAGCAAGCCCGTCCTTGTTGATACGATGAGAACACACTCCGAGGGTAAGCTTGTTCCTGTTAATACGATGAGGACAGATTCCGCTGCAGCAAGCCTGTCCTTGTTGATACGACGAGATTACGCTACGCAGCAGCAACCCGGTCCTTGTTGATACGATGAAAACACACTCCACTGCAGTAAGCCTATCCTTGCTGATACGATGACAACACACCATTCAGCAGCAACCTATCTTTGTTGATACGACAAGAACACACTCCGCTGCAGCAAGCCTATCCTTGTTGATACGATGAGAACACACTCCGCAGCAGCAAGCCTGTCCATGTTGATTCGATGAGAACACACTACGCAGCAGCAAGCGTATCCTTGCTGACACGACATGAAGACATTTCGCTGCAGCAAGCCTGTCCATGTTGACACGACGAGAACACATTCCGCTAAAGTAAGCCTAACCTTGTTGACAGGACGAGAACACATTCCGCTGCAGCAAGCCTGTCCTTGATGATACGATGAGAACACACTCCATAGTTAAGCCTGTTCTTGTTAATACGATGAGGACACATTCTGCTGCAGCAAGCCTGTCCTTGTTGATACGATGAGAACACACTCCGCAGTTAAGCCTGTTCTTGTTAATACGATGAGGGCACATTCCGCTGCAGTAAGCCTATCCTTGTTGATACGATGAGAACACACCATTCAGCAGCAACCTATCCTTGTTGATACGATGAGAAGATACTCCACAGCAGCAAGCCTATCATTGTTAATGTGATGAGAACATACTCCGCAGCAGCAAGCCTGTCCTTGTTGATACGATGAGAACACACTCCGCAGCAGCAAGTCTATCCTTGTTGATACGATGAAAACACACTCTGCTGAGGCAAGCCTATCCTTATTGAAACGATGAGAACACACTCCGCTGCAGCAAGCCTATCCTTGTTGATACGATGAGAACACACTCCGCTGCAGAAAACCTATCCTTGTTGATACGATGAGCACACACTCCGCTGCAGCAAGCCTATCCATGTTGATACGATGAGAACACACTCCGCAGCAGCAAGCCTATCCTTGTTGATATGATGAGAACACACTCCGCTTCAGCAAGCCTGTCCGCGGCAATTGCAATAATTGTTTTAGTATAATCAAGAGCAAATGTCCTAGCTGAATTTGATCCAAAAATGCACGACAGTTTCCTTTTTTTTTTTAGAACAACCTCTAAGCAACGAACAACACGCAAACTCCGCCATCGTTCAGTTGGTTGATTGTCGATCAAACTGACCTAATCTGAAACCGATGATAAATTGTCGAACATTGTATGTTGTGCCACTAAACAATAGTCAAACACTGTAAGTTGTGCCACTAAACAATAGTCAAACACTGTATGTTGTGCCACTAATCAATAGTCAAACATTGTATGTTGTGCTACTAAACAATAGTCAAACACTGTATGATGTGCCACTAAACAATAGTCAAACACTGTATGTTGTGCCACTAAAGAATAGTCAAATACGGTATGTTGTGCCATTGAACAATAGTCAAACACTGTATGTAGTGCCACTAAACAATAGTCAAACACTGTATGTTGTTAGAGAGAATATACCAACAATAACGTTGGGAGAAATGTATGTGGACAGTGAAATCATCATTGGAAAAACTTCAGTCATCGCCAAGATTCGATCCTGCGTCGCCGGAATACGAGTCCAGCACTCTACGCACTAGGCCATCCAACACAACAAAAGTTGTGATTCAAGCTTTCGTGGGTATTGTACTGTTTTAGGGTCGACTACCAATTCCTCTGTTTTATCACTGTTAAGGCACAATAACCGTGCTCATAGATGTTAGAGAGAATATACCAACAATAACGTTGGGAGAAATGTATGTGGACAGTGAAATCATCATTGGAAAAACTTCAGTCATCGCCAAGATTCGATCCTGCGTCGCCGGAATACGAGTCCAGCACTCTACGCACTAGGCCATCCAACACAACAAAAGTTGTGATTCAAGCTTTCGTGGGTATTGTACTGTTTTAGGGTCGACTACCAATTCCTCTGTTTTATCACTGTTAAGGCACAATAAC
>SDVV010021540.1:0-13110 GCA_016164225.1 Gammarus roeselii
TTAGGTATAAATTCGCTTAATTTCATAGAATATTGGGTATAAAATACGCTTAATTGGATGTAATGATCCAAAATATTGATATGTTTTACCTCTTGACATTGGATTCGGGTCCGGTTTCATGTCGTCTCGGAGGACTAATCTACCGGATTGGTATAGAGTGTTAGTGTTAAAATTCTTCAATAATTTAATGTACATCGCAATTATGTTATCCGTTCGCATGTCTTTATCAGATGCTTATTCCCGCATGTCTTACTTATATAAATGTTTGTGATCCGTTTGCAGTTTTGCAGTTATTGATTAATTAAGGCGTTGTTATGAGATTGCATTCCAATTCAGAATATCTGACCGTAGCATTTTTCACCATAGGCTTGTGATGATGGCCGTAAACCTATCCCGTCTAACCTAAGCTAACCAAGGATTATATATTTGTCCCTATTTTCATACATATGTCATGTCTTTCTTCATTGATTTAAGCTTTATTCATATTGAATCTATCCACTTGACTCTGTAGTTTTACCAATCTTTAGCATATTGTGTGCCTACATATATATATTTTTTCACTTTGCTTGTTACAAGTTCAGTAATATCGATTAGTTGTCAGTGCTTCCCGCATATGTCAGTGACTGATATGGGTGTTAAAGAGTTAGCAAGTTTTATGAATGGTTTTACTGTTGGAATAAGATTTTTTTTGTAGTGTTGGATGTGTTGCTCCTACCAATTTCGTCTATTATAACGAATATTGAATAAATCCACTCCAACATATTTACTACAGATCTGTGATGTAAGGTCAGCAGTCAAAAAGATCTAGGATATAAACCATGTCTAAGGTACACAATTAGCGAAATATATATCATGTACGACACCATAGATCAAATATCAATGAATGCAAGAAGGGTTACCTTACATTTCCAGATGCATTAATACCTAGGCAACCTAACATTTCAGTCATCCTAACTAATAGTTATGTATTTATATTCAAGTTTGATGCTTATGTATGATATTGATATGTGTGAAACTCTCCACTTGGGCTGTATATTAAACATATCAAAAGCAGTTTGAATACATTTCTCCAATTTGCTTCAGCATTTATCCTTTTGCAGATGCTTAGATTCCAGAATTTTATCGATATCTCTGTTACATGTTGAATGAGACTCAGCAGGTAGGATCCAAGAGGACGAATGCACTTCAATTTGTTACACTTTTTTCAATGTGGAACAGTTTCTCGCGATATTAGGTTCAAAGATCTACTCATCCTAACCAACTTAACCAATAATAATATATTTCCGTTGAAGTTTGATGGTTATGTATGACATTTAGTCCTTATTTTGTGCAATGTACATATCAAATCCCCTCCAAACGACTCTATTTTACGTATCTTTTTTAATGTCACACACCAGGTATACACATATACTTTTACATGCATATACAGAGGTGTTAGCGTCACAGTGTCGGCACATGTGTCAACACAATGCATATATACAGGGTCGTTAGCCTCACTGTGTCGGCACATGTGTCGACAGAATGCATATATACAAGGTCGTTAGCCTCACTGTGTCGGCACATGGGTCGACACAGTGCATATATACAGGGTCATTAGCGTCACAGTGTCGGCACATGTGTCGACCCAATGCATATATACAGGATCGTTAGTCTCACTGTGTCGACACATGTGTCGACACCATGTAGGTATTTGGACACATTTTGTGCAAAAAGGGTTACCATACACTGCCAGATGCATTAATACCTAGGCAACCTAACCTAACCTAAGCTAACCTTACCAGCTTAATCAAGAAGTGTGTCATCGTTCGAGATTTTTCCATGCATACATATGATACTTATTCATTGATTTATGATATATTGATATCAAATCCCTCCATATGGCTCCACATTTTGATCTATCATTTGCAGTTCTGAATCCACTTTCAATTTTGATCTAGCAAATTTCATCCATTTTTATATGCAAATTACATCGTTTGTTGAGATTGTTATACCCTTTTTTCATATGAATCTTGATTTTAACATGTTATTATCACCCATCATAACTTAACCTAACCTTATGTATGGTATTCATTCATTGTTATATACATATGAAGCGCTCCAAACGACTTTAAATATCACTTTAACTTATACGTTATTTATTTCGTTGTCACTCTCATCCCATATTAGTAAGTAGAGAGGATCTATTTTCAAACTTAGATGGTTTGTATGTTCCATGTATTTCATATTATTTTTCTTTTAGCACAATTTCACATCACTTTAACATCACTTTAACATTTTATTCACACTCATCAAAACCTAACCCAACTATATGTACGGTATTTAGTCATTGACATATACATATGAAGCCCTCCAGACGACTCTAGATATCACTTTTACAAACATGTTATTTATTTTGTTGTCACTCGCGACCCATATTAGTTATTAGCAGTGAGGCCAAATTTTCAAACTTGGATGAATTGAATGCAACAAGTGATTCAAATTTTATATCCAGTTTCATACAAACGGAAACATGGTCTCACACTATGTTTTTTCTTATTTTACTTCAATATTTCCACTTGGCTCTACAACCTTTGAAGACTTGCATCTCTGATTTACCTTTTCTTTCCTATAGTTTTCATATTCATGACGATGACATCGTTTCAAGATCTGATCGAACTCTGATTTATATCCTACCTATCTGTAACATATCTAGATCGTTTACCTCGAGACAGGTTTCTGGTATCATATCACGCCTTGAAACATATTCATCTACTGATTTCGACAATTCGATGTTACCTCCGACTGACACGATGTTTGCAATTCATTACTTAACATTTGAATTTAGGATAATACAAACATTTCATTGAGTATTTACATGGTTTTATTAGAATTTATTGGCATTATTTATAGACCTTGCTGGCAACATCAATGACATCTACCTCGTTTTTTGATTTGAAACAGCATGGTTCGTTCATCATACCATACCCATCATCACTTTATTTCGGTTTCCTCTCAAAATCTTTCATATACTCTATCATTTCTTTGATGCGAATACCGAAGGCTGTTCCGTTCCCGTGAGTCCACAAATGTATTGCTTCTGCTTCTTAAACCTTAATTATTCGAAACTTCTCCAATTCAAAGTCATTCTGAGCTTCATCATTGAGAAATTTTGCATACGATCCAGATTTTCTTTTGTTCATATGTATAATATGTTTTCTACTACCTCAGCTTTATTACAGTCATGATGATGATGATTTTCTACTTGGATCATATCAATTTCGAGATTTGCTTTCTTATTTCCCCTAAGCTTCGTTACATACGACTGTAACGCGTCGAGATTAGTTACCCAAAGCCGACTTTCTTTTTCCTGCATCCATATATAAATTATATCTCCCACTCTTCTGATTCTTGTTTTACCCATTCTGAGATAACTGATATTTTCAACACTAGTCAATATTTGTTTAATCCGACTCATATCCTCTTCGGATATTTCTTCTTCCAACACTTGTAAACAAGTTTTTGAGACATAAATAATAATTTTTGTTTATTCTAGGACGAAACGTGTGTCTCCGCTTGATCTCAACGTAACACTGACTCCATTCTCGGTATGCAGTAGCTATTATAAGTTGATTACATGTTGTTTTTCGCAAAACATTTGGCCCAACATTGCTTGCATAGGTCATCAACTGTGTATGTATGTGTGTGTGTAGGGCTGTGTACGTATGTGAATGTGTATGTTCACCGTACGTACGTGTTACATAAGTTAAAAAAATGTATAACAAAAAATTTAAAATTCATAATTTCCATATAATATCACATTTTCGAGGGATGACAGAACCAAGTCGGTCTATTGAAGTGATAACTTGGCTTCTTAAGTAAGGTGTCATCCCTCGAAAATGTGAAATTTTATTTCAACATGCCACGACGAAAGAGCTGTCATGGTAGGTTTGAAGTACACAATAAATATGCGTTATATCCTGATAACATATGGTGTTGCAATTGACGTTGGGACATTTTACATAGTAATTATCAAAAATTCTTGTTTCAGACCCACAGCCTAACTAATTGAATAGCAACAAATGCGACTATATGAGTGGGTCTATGTGAATTAGAGAACCACTGGCATAGCGAACAAACAAGAAAAACATATTTATTCTAACACCAACCGGTGTGGTTTTGTGGCACGGTAACAGAGTACACACCTATGCTCAAAACAATATCCAGATTACGTATAAGACGATACATGCATATGCACAAGAAGCGTGAAAGCCGAATAACTGACTATAGAACACCAAATAAATAAATATGCAATTCAATCCAGAGTGCGTGTAATGGTGGGCTGAGGCTCCTAACAAGCCTCCTAACAACCTCCTAACAAGCCTCAAAAATCTTGAATCCAACAAGTCCTTCAAGAATAGGCTTATTGAACATCTGTTGACCGATCAATTCAAAACGGTAACATTGCCAACAAACACAAGCTCAATACATAATACCAATAACCAGAAAATGCATTTCTGTTTATGAGCGACTACCACCACCAACCTCCACCACCATAACTCTCAACATTGAGACACCATCTAATCGTTTTTACTCAGACGATACATATGTTTTCTATGTTGTTACCTATCACAATTGTTTTTGCCAATTACCATAAGTGTTAACTAGCGTTTTGTCTATTTCTACGTTTTAAATGTTCCAGTCGTTTTAGTATAATTAAAATACGAACTCAGTCTTATCGAGGAACGATAGGCAGCGTCTAACTTGACAAAGGTTTACTCGATTTTAATGTAATTCATTGTATTATTTCTAACTTTTACCGTACCATTTTTGATGATACAATCATTGCCTTACAAGCTAACATTTTGATTTGTCTTCTAGAATAGAAGTATATTCATCTAACTTGTGTACTCCAGGATTGTATTATTGCTGATTGTCAATCATTTAAACATTTCCTAGCGGTCTTGAAGTGTGTATATTGTACATTCAATTGTTTGGTAGGTATTTTAGGTATGATTTTTTTTTCATAACTTATGTCGCCGATTCACCCTTTCATTATCAATACAATGGCTTAGACCCATCCTTACAATATGTTAGTGTTTTCCGATTTTCCCAACCCTATATTGTATTCATATTTTCAGTACAATTCATGTTATCCATCCATATCTTTGTCATCGTACAATAATGTAGACTACTCATTACAATATGTAAGCACATTTTGATGTCCCAACCCCATGTTCGCGGGACTCTAACCACATGCATGCGTTATTTGCCACCACATGTACTTGTTATTTTCCACACCCATGTATTTAGTTGTTTATCAGCGCAAGTATTTTTATTTCTCAACCCCGCGTGTCACTGGTTGTCAAAATAGACATTTCTGTATGTGCACAGATGATACTTTTGCAAATAATATTTCGCTCTATGTAATCCGAACCGGCGGCCCCTAGAGATGAGCAGTGACACATTCAAATTGAACTTTCGAGGAACGATAGGTATCTCCCAGCTTTGACAGAGGCCAACCCGACGAGAATATAACTTATTGAATCATATCTACCATTTACCGTACCAATTTTGAAGATACAATCATTGTCACATAAGCTAATATTGTGCTTCATCTTCTATAGCAGAAGTATATTAATTCGGTTTCTGTACTCCAGTATCGAATTATTCTGATTGTCAATCATTAATTCATTTTCAAGCGGTCATGAAGTGTATATATTACAGTGCTGTGTTTATATTTTATGAATAACTTATGTAGTCTATTCACCACTTCATTATTCATACAATGTTTTAAACTCATCTTTACAATATGTTAGCGCATTTCGTCATGAAATATGTAAATCTAGTGCTATGTATATATTTCATGTACAATTCATGTCTCCTTTTTAACCCTTTAGTATTCATATCGTACCCCATCTTTACAATATGTTAGCGCATTTCGATTTCCAACTCCATGTTCTCAGGATTTTTTAGCCCTATGTGTTGAGGGTTTTCCAAATTTTATGTATTTCGTAATTTTCCCAACCCCATGTATTTCGTGCCAGGCATTCCTGATTCTTACCTCAAATAAGATGTTGGCTGTCGGTCATTGATTTTAATACTATATTTTATAATTTGTCGCATGAAATCAGAACAAGCGGCGAATTTCAAATAGAATTTTTGTTTACGTTAATTCAAATAGTGTTTACGGCAATAAAGTTTTATGTTTACTATTTAAAAAATTAAAAACCCATTGCCAGATGATTAAATAAAGGATTTAATAATAATTGAATAATTATACTAATTGTCATCCATATATGTAGGTATGTGTGTGCACATACGAATGTGTAATATACTGATTGTCATCCATACATGTAGTTAGGTGTGCCCATATGAATGTGTATTATCCTGATTGTTCATCCATATATGTAGGTAGGTATGAACACATAGGAATGTGTATTATACTAATTGTCATCCATATAAGTAGGTAGGTGTGTGCACATATGAATGTGTATTATACTGATTGTCATCCACATATGTAGGCAGGTGTGTGCACATTTGAATGTGTATTTGTATGTGTACATGTATGATGGTATATTGTGAATTCTATTCAGTTTCATGAAGGCGAGCTGGCAGCACACCAGAGATGAGCTGCGATGTATTCATTTTGGATTTATCAATCCCATGCACATGTGTTTTTTTGAAGATTTTCAATAACATATGATGTGAATCATGTTTTGAAACATGAAGTAGCTACAAACCGGCCGCCGACAGATGTGCTGTCACAAATACACTCCATCTCTCGTTTCGATAATTCAAATAGCGCATATGAAAACTAAGTTTTGATGTATTATACATAAGTAATGAAAACCCATTGCTAGACGGTGGAAATAAATGATTTCATAATAATAATACTCAAATCGCACTTGGTGACAATACAGAGTCCATCAGAGCGTGTAGGTAGTCTTAATTCATTTAATCCACCAAATATAGGTAACGAAGGATGTTTGTGTGTGGATGGGCCATCTGAGTCCATCAGAGCGTGTAGGTAGTCTTAATTCATTTAATCCTCCAAATATAGGTAACGGAGGATGTTTGTGTGTGGATGGGCCATCTGAGTCCATCAGAGCGTGTAGGTAGTCTTAATTCATTTAATCCTCCAAATATAGGTAACGAAGGATGTTTGTGTGTGGATGGGCCATCTGAGTCCATCAGAGCGTGTAGGCAGTCTTAATTCATTTAATCCACCAAATATAGGTAACGAAGGATGTTTGTGTGTGGATGGGCCATCTGAGTCTATCAGAGCGTGTAGGTAGTCTTAATTCATTTAATCCTCCAAATATAGGTAACGAAGGATGTTTGTGTGTGGATGGGCCATCTGAGTCTATCAGACCGTGTAGGTAGTCTTAATTCATTTAATCCTCCAAATATAGGTAACGGAGGATGTTTGTGGATGGGCCATCTGAGTCCACCAGAGCGTGTAGGTAGTCTCAATTCATTTAATCCTCCAAATATAGGTAACGAAGGATGTTTGTGTGTGGATGGGCCATCTGAGTTGGGGAGCTCATTTAAAGACGGAATGGTATTATTGATCTGTCATAAATCTGTACACAAATATATACACATTTGAGATACTTAAGAGTATAGATACACAAATTTAAAGTAATTTGATAATGGGTACACAAATTTTGAATGCATATTATGATGGGTCAAGACCTTCCATCAGACCTTCCATCACATCTTGTAGCTGAGTAAATGAACCCGTGAGTGACCGGATGCGTACATCTCACTTTTAGCTGAGCTCAAGTACAAGGCTTTCCGAAACATGATGAGAAACCGGAGATATAACCGTGTATATTTAAAGTACAGGATGACAATGCGCTCTATCCTGATGGCACATATGATTGCGATCAGACACTATGTTTTAATGACGTAATTTGTTGGTTGATTATCTGCCTGATACGTTGGGTAGCAAAGGTTGTCAGGTTGTGTGTGGGTGTGAATTAGAGAGCCACTGCAATACATGCATGTGTGATCCTGGCGGGGCATATTTGAAGCGACGATGTGCGAGGAGATCCCTGTCGTTACTTGACGTTAGACTACTCGTTTTGCGGAAATACGAAAGTAGTACTGATGAATCTCATTATATAATTCCCTATCGAGATAAAAACAGAGCAGAGAAAAAATAACAGAAAATAAATAAAAAACTGTAGTGTTGAGGGGAGAGCACGGAAATGGTTCAATGGGGTTACACTATCCAATACTCGTTTGTCCTCAAACGCAACGACAATTCCTTTTAGAGCCTGGACAATGCGAAGACAAAGGGATAGAGCACGCTGAGGTGAAATTGCTGGATACGGTAAAAGTGCAGCCGTGTTTTAATTAACAGTTACTATTTGTTCGACGGTAACTACAAAAAAAATCAGAATAACATAGTATGTGAGGTTATGTTTGTGTTCTGTTGACAGGGTGATAGTGCTGATGCTCTGCGCGAACTGGAAAGTATAATTTTTCGTTATCAGTTTCGAGTTAGTCGTCATCAATTGTTTCACTCTGTCTGCACCTACATACGAACAAGCAATAGAGTAGTACATTTCTGCTCGAGAGAAGATACGGTTGCGCAATTCTGAACATCAGCTGGTAGATGTTCAGAATCTCTGTTCTCCTGAACCCTGTGTCAATATTATTTTAATTCCGTGTTGATTGTTGGTGGGCTGCTTTTTGAGATGACAACACTACGCCGTTTGAACTGGAAAGCTTTTTCTGAATTTTAAGACTCGTATTGCTTCACTAAGCTCTAGTCGTTCATGAATGTTCAGCCCCCAAATTTCTTTAGAATTGGCGTCACGTGATCGCTCTTTCTATAGTTCCCATCGTGGGCTACTTTTGCGGTGAAGTTTATGCTACGTTGAATGTCTTAGAGTAGTGTTTTCGTGCACTTACCCCATGTTGTAGGGCAGTAGTTTAAATGTGAAAAAATTAGAAGAAGAATTACTACAAGTCTGGATTTAAAGTCGAGTTGTTTCTTCGTTCTACTGAGAAACATAAGTGTACCTTTCAGTTTGGAGCAGAGCTCATCAACATGTTGTCCAAAGGTCGTATTGGGATCAAGCCACACGCCCAGATTTTTGACTCTGTTATCATGAGAGATTTTTATGCCCATACAATCATTAGCGAAATTCTCGGGAACTCTCCGTGTATTTACTTTGGATCCTAGGATAATGCACTGTGTTTTATTTGTATTTGCTTGAAGACTATTTGAAGAATAACAATCATTTATGTGGGTCAAAGCTGTTTCTTCTACCTCCATCAACTTTTCTAATTCGCTTCAGATAATATGTTTCCTATACGTATAAAATAAATTATAATGTGCTCTTTGATTTTATTCGTCAGCGTTACCAAGGCTGATTTACTCAGACTTCTATTAGATTTCATTGTGTATCAAATGTAGTAGCTTCTATGCCCTTGATGGTTTTGAATAAAGATATTATTATTAAAATTAAGATTCGTACGAGTATGTGTACCGTTAGTGCACCTGGTCCCCTAACTCAACAAAATCTGAGTAAAACTTTCATTCCAATGAAACGGATTACATTTGTATTCAGGTGTAATATTTGTAAATAACTTTCCACTATAAACCAATGCTCATTATCATTTCATCCGCTGAGACCGCGGGAGTGGTTAAACGAACTCGTAATTAAAGTGCACTGCACTTGCGCGCTGGCCCGAGCAACAAGCGAGGATTCTTGTTATGCAATTACACAATGCCTGACACGACCGATTGAGGCAGAATGAACACTATCGGAAGCCTTAGGAGGCTTGGGCACTATCTTAACTGCAATTGATGCCTTATAGAAAATCGTACTATATGTAAAATTGAATATTAATAGCAGTTTTAAAAAATCGCGGTGCACGTATTTCAGCTTCGATGTCACATGCCTACTTTAATGACTACGTTTTAGCATGCATTTAAAATATTCCACATTTCCCCGGGAACCACTTGTCCCAAAGTTAGCATTTGATCCCCTTCGTCCAAGCACACGTTCACACACAATCATTTAGGCCATTTGGTCCTTAAGCTGGCGTTCGTTCTCCTGATCCCAATCAGATCTCGCAATCAACACAGGGCCTAATGATCTGGGGATTTCGTTCAAGATAGCCTCGTTTCATTTCCAGTCTCTAATAGGAAAAGTCTCAAATATAAGACACAGAAAAGTTCAAAAAAATATTGCAGAACAAAATCCGTGAGCTGACTGCCCTTGCCCTGGTCGATGATCGGGGTCTAACAGCCTTGGGCAACAATGTGGAACAGAAGTTATTTTCCTTCTATGCTGGTACGGGGGAACTTTGTTGAATAAACTTGACGGAATGCATGATGGTACACATTTCTTGATTTTAGTTTACTTTTTTTGTGCGCACGTCCTGTAAGAATAGTTACAAGCTGGATAAAACTCGTGACAAATCGAATTATATAATCATACCATTTTCCATTGCTCCAATTGAAACAAAAACCTGGTAAATCGGTAAGTGTTCCTGTATAAATAAGAAGGGTCTATAAATAAAAATGTTATCAATTATTTCGTGATTTCGATAATATATACAATGACAGACTGAACAATATTTTTCACACGTTATATCAGTTTACGAAATCATCCACTGCTTCAACAGCAGCGAACATAGGAAGAAAATACATCAGCGTGAAATTATAAACTGAGCAGCTGCGTTCATCATGTTTACATTTGTATTGTCACGTCTTGCTCCACGGTTTATTGATATGTTTTCCTTTTCCCACCTATCATATGGTTTACTCCCGTCTCTACAACATACAGGACCAATGATCTAAAAAGCAATACGTATGCATCAGTTGGTGTTAGTGGCAATTATGCTATATAATTGATTGTTAGAGAAGAACGGCATAGGAAATTTGCTCACTGTTGCCTTGAAATGTGTCAAAAAATGCAGTAGGAGTGACGTTGACGGACAAAACAGAACGTGGTTGATCATGTTTTCAACGCCTCCTGTGAGGTTCATCGCAGTAATTCCTATTATAACAAATAGATGCTTATTGAATACCTGACGGACTTTTTAATACTCTGCACTTTTTTTAATACGTCGCAATCATGGGTTCAGCTGCGGATCTGCAAAATATGGTCTTCAATTCAATGAGGAAGATGATGCCGTCACAGGGTTAAACTATTTAGACTGACTGACGAGGCTCTAAATACTATGACAATATAGCAAAAGCCTGACGGTCCTAGAATAGATTATTGTATTGGGTGAAGTAACTGAAGTTCTGCAGCGTAAAGTTCATTTCTAGCTACTCTATTGCAAATGGATGTACAGCAGAAAATGTACCTCAACGAAAACAATAACTGACCAATTCTGATCCTAATCTTAGACTGAATCGCGCATGGTATTCGAATAGACGGGTATATTGGCAAACATACGAGAAACTGCTTCCTTTACTCGACAGGCGGTCCATTTGCCAATGTGGAAAGTGAAAAAGTAAGAACGAGAATAAAGCAATAGCAACAACAATCTTGTGAGAAGAATGTTGTTAAGTATTGGGAGCACTGAAATTTGTAATGAGCTTTAGAACATTGGGCAGCGTAGCCAAGAGGAAGGTGTACAAGGGTGTAGTTATACAAACTTTGCTCTACGAGGCCTAGACGTTGAGAGCGAGCGTGGAAAAGATACGAGGGCTGCATGATTTTGAGATGACATGTTCGAGTAGAATAGCAGGAGTGATGAGGAGGGATAGGATCAATAACGACGTACTTTGATTTAAAATGGCAATGGGGAAGAAGTCAAGGACAGAGTAAATTCTCTTGTTCTGAGGCGTTTCGGACATACGGTGAGGATGGATGATGGGAGATTGGTGGAAATGGCGATGAAAGCGGAGGTGAGTGGGCGTAGGTCGAAGATCGAAGTTAATATAGATGGGCGTCGTGTAGCAGGCTTTTGGGAGAAAAAAACATCAGTTTGGTGGTAACGGAAGAGCGTGCAATAGATTGACGCGTGTGGGGAATGATTGCGGACGGATGAGACTCGATGCAGCCCTGATGCATTATTTCGCTCTTGTTGTCTCGTTGAAAAACTGGGTGATTGTGGAAGGGGGAGGAGCCGGCAATTATGACGCTGCAGAGGCAAAGCAGTAAGAGTTTTGTGCCCTGCTGCTTACACTGATCTCGGAACTCCCTCCTGAACCTAAGTGTGCATTGCGCAGTCATGACCGGATTTTTAGCTATGAAGGGCAAAGGTCTTTTTTAAGAGTGCTGATTGGCCAACCGATTTTTTGGGAATTTGGCCGTTTCGTCTGTATGTGTGCAATGACAAAAAGACCTGATCAAATAACATAGTTCCAAAGTTAACTTCCAATAAATATGATACTGGAATTGAAAACATCCTTCAAGCAGACCAGAATGTCGCGTATATTTTAACGAGTAGTATGGATTGCATTTAATTAAACTGACTACACCCAACACGGCAGTTTATTATGACACTTTGTCGAGGTGTAAACAATTTTTTTTATGTTGATAAGATACGCTTCAGCAGAAAGCGTCGTGGCCGGCTGGATAGCGAATATGAGGTCATTAAGAGAATTGATCCTAAGGCGAAGTGTGTGAGTTACAAAACAATGCAGTTGACAGGCAGATGGCAGTTTCGTAAAATGAACCAACACGAACGACGAACCTACAGCGCCACATAGAATTAGGAGGAAAGTGCTCTCTCAGCTGGTTGGCCAATCATATCAGTTTATCTCGAAATATACAGTATAGCTAAGTATGTAAGGGGTTGGCAAATGACTAGACAGTCCTTACACTAAACCCTCTCATATTCACTCATATCTGCTTGTTAGTACGACGAATCCTAAAAGTGTGCTTCAGGCCTGAAAACATTTGTCCTCTTGTCTCATTGGTACTGTACGGTAGGTTTAGAGGCATAAGTAATCCGTGCGACGTGAGATAAGATAAACAGATTAAAAAGTCATGGTTCAGCATGTGATAATACATGTACGAAGAAGTTGGTAGACGGTGAACACATTAGCCAGGATGATTATTTGATAATAATATACTTGCAGTAACAGAATTTTTTTTGAGGCTGTGAGTCGCCCATACAAACCGAAATTGTACATGGAATCATTCATAATTG
>SDVV010021541.1:0-13110 GCA_016164225.1 Gammarus roeselii
CAACAAGGACGGAGAGCGCACTATTGCAATGTGCTGGACAAGGATTGATGGCTGCATCAACAAGGATGGAGAGCGCACTATTGCAATGTGCTGGACAAGGATTGATGGCTGCATCAACAAGGACGGAGAGCGCACTATTGCAATGTGCTGGACAAGGATTGATGGCTGCATCAACTAGGACGGAGAGCGCACTATTGCAATTTGCTGGACCAGGATTGATGGCTGCATCAACAAGGACGGAGAGCGCACTATTGCAATGTGCTGGACAAGGATTGATGGCTGCATCAACAAGGACGAAGAGTTCCCTAGATCCCGATTCCAGGACTACCCATTATAGCTCACAACACGGGTCTCAGCTTACTCAATCCAAATAACCGTTTCATAGCTTTGGTATTACAATCTTTATTTGTGGTATAATACGAGGCTGCATGATAGTTGCCCCTCAAAGGATTTATATGAGTTACTGACACCCTCACCACTTTCCTCTCTGCCAGATCTCCCCCCGCCGTCCCTCTCCAGCTGCGTGGGGTGCGACGGGTGGCTGTCGACTCCACCAGCAGGAGCGTGTCCTCAGAGGCCGAGCCTTTTCTGCTGGACTTTGAGCGGCTCGTGACGGCGGTGGAGGCGCTTAATGCGGAGACTCTGACGGAGCACAGCACCACCGCAGGAGGGGTGGGAGTGGGACAGCATACGGTAAAGAAAATAAACTGTTATAGAAAACTGTTTGGGTCAGTTAGCATTCCTTCTCAAGGCATGCTGTCTTAGACGTTTGATTAGACCATGCGACTGTGAGCAGTAGAAATGTCACAAATATAGCGGTTCAACCCGCAATACATTTGCTACACTTTAGGTTTTGTTCAGGATTATCATTAAAATTCTTCATAACAACGGTTAAATAACATCCAAGCTAAATAGCTTTCCGTTCCTAAGATATATTTTGTTGGGGATGATGAATTTAATTTAAGTCAGGTTACTATTATAAACGAGCTATTAAAATATAGCTAATTTTGTAAACGACCAAATCCGGATAACCGGTTGAGGTAACTCTCTAATGAGTGTTTCATTTAGGGGACTCCATGTTCATCAATTAATAGTAGTAGACTTTTCTAATTCATAATAGGAAACAAATCAAACTCAAGTAATATGCAAAATGTATTCATTGAAATATAGATGCTTCTCTCTTGTCTACCGGCTTACTAGGAGCTCCCCTTCCTTTCTAAACGTTTTTTCTCTTTTAACAACTCTTTCTCTCTAGCCTATCCCTTCTCCACAAACTTATTTTTTTGTAATCTCAAATTTCAACAAATTTTCCTTTCACTCCTAACTCTCCTTACTCAACAAAAAATCTTCTCACTAAAACTCTCCCCTCTCTTCACACTTTCATTCCTGTTCAACCTCTCTTTTATTCTACACCCTTCCCTCTTACTCTAACCCTTCCCTCACGCCGTCTCTCCCCCCTCAGCCCACCATACTCACTGTCGAGGTGGCGGTGTACAAGAATGGTCTGGTGGTGGGAGGCGCTGACGCCCCATTCAGGAGTTTCGACACTTCTTCCACCAGGAGCTTCCTTCAGGACCTCCTGGACGGACTCCTGCCCGACGAGTTGCTCAAAGGCAGCCACAAGGGCGTGCTCGTCAAGGTGGGTAAGGGCGTGCTCATCTAGGTAGACAAGGGCGTGCTCGTCTCAAAGTGGGCAAGGGCGTGCTCATCTAGGTGGACAAATACGTGTTTGTCAAGGTGGGCAAGGGCTTGCTCATCAAGTTGAGTAAGGCTGTACTCATCAAGATGGGTAAGGGTGTACTCATCAAGGTGATTGCGGACGTGCTCATCAAAGTGGGCAACAGTGGCAAGGACGTGCTTGTCAAGGTTAGTTGATTTTTCTATACCAGTAACCCTAGTCACTTTCTAATGTATAATTGTATCAAAGAAAGCAACAACGAGAAATGACTCCAGAGCACCGCGGCAGGGCAAAATCTTTACCGTCTCATTAAACCAGTGTTCGTTCTTGCAGCTCCCAAACTGTGAGGTTTTACGGATAAAGAGGCTGGTTTGGGTGCATGGGCTAGATGCAATTACACGCTTATCATTGCAGCCTTGAGAGGAGGTAATATCCATCAAGGCATGATAGATACTTGTGTGAGCTAGGGAATGTTGACGTTACAGACTCCCCAAAGAGTTCATCACATTTTATCTTATTGTGGATGTTTTTCGTCTCAGATGCGGGACAAGCGCCAGGTCATCTATCTTCCAACATCTGGTCGGCGAAAAGGCAGCTCTCGCCCACCTGTCCCGCCTAGACCCAGGATCTCCCTAGGCGACTCCGGCTTGACAGGATCCTCCCTCACCTCAGTGACATCCTTGGCGGCGGGTAGCATCTCCGAGGGCGACCCCACACTGGAGCCCTCGAGGCTGTGCCCAGAGGGAGAGTACCGCAGCGAGTCCAGTGAGGTACAGCCCTCCCTTGTACTCTCTCGTGCAAGTAAATGGATGGATTTCATTCTTACAGTAATTACATTCTGACGTCCAGATTTTTTTTTTTAGATGAGCTTATATATTGGATTGAATGAATGATCAATAACCTTGTGTCATATTGTTTAAAATTCAATTCGTACTATTGTCATTTTTATAATACACAACCTTGAATTTACGTAAAATAAATGGCATATCTGTGATGGACGAAAATCACTTTAGTATCCATTTTACCTCTTTGTTTACTCACCGTTTGATATTCTTAATTCTGCCTAATTATTTTTTGGTCGAACGGCATCATTGCTTTTTCGTCGTTCGATCGCTTGAGTTGTATTTATTAATACGTTTTTTTCAGAATCGAAACCAAACGAGAAGTGCTTTCCATTGTTTTCTTTGTCATTGCAGCAGGTGAGTAGTCGGAGAGACTCTCTCCAACGGAGCAGCGACAAGAGCGAGAGCGAGGCTACTAGGATCGAAATGCGGCCTCCCACCTCTTCCACCCATCCTAGTGCTCCCTCGCAGCAGCCCCCTACTACGACCTCCGCTTCCCCGCACGTCGTCTCACAATCCATTCAGGTGGTCACCCACCAAACAGGTCCTCCCATCGTCACCCAACCCATCTCCACGTCTCCCACTCCAGTTGTCCATCCACCCGTTCCCCACCCATCCCCTCCTCTGCCTGTATCCACCGGGACCGTGTTTACTGCTCCTCCTCAATCCACGACCACCACTACTTCCGTCGTTACCACAGCCACGGGTCATGGGGCGACCATACCGCCCGAGCCTTCTGTTCCCGCTCCAGCTGAACCACCTCCAAAGCATCACTCCTGCCGCCGCGGGAGTGAGGCCGCCAAGCACCTTGAGGGCGCCGAGGGTCGGAGGATGAGCGATGCTCGGCGAGGCAGTGAAGTGAGGCGGGTCATCGAGATGAGGCGAGGCAGTGATGCTAGACGGGGAAGTGAGGCACGGAGACCAAGCGACGCCAGGAGATGTAGTGAGGTGCGAAGAGGCAGCGATGCCAGGAGGGTCAGTGAGGTGGCAAGGAGGGCCCTCAACATTGGCAGAAGAAAAAGCCCTAGGGAATGGAACAGGATGAACCGGGCTATGCTCCTCCACGATGAGATGGAAGCGGCTGGCATGGGAGGGCAGGGCAGGCGAGGCAGCATCGGGATGGTGGTCGGAGGAGGGGTTACCTCGGATATTGATGTGGACAGTTTAAGGAAAAGAAGGACGTCCGTCGAAGATTTTTTATCGAGAGTGCCGGCTTGTGTAGTGAAGAATGGCAAGATCGTCAACTTAAGAGAAGAGGTCTCTGATATGCTCATGGTGAGTTGGAGATAATTCTGGTAATAATGAGGAATTTTATTCTTTGATTCGACTATTTATGTGCAGTTGATTTATTATATTTTCAATATATTCCCCAATATCTTCAGTTCTGTTGTCTACTAACGATTTGTTTCAGGTTTTAGCCAGGCGGTTAGGTACCCAACTCGTCTGAGTTGTGTACCTAACCTAATTTGATCACATGTTCAATTATAATCCGCGAGTGATATCCATCCTCTCGCGAAGGATGGATACCTCTACCAAATGATGCAATAGGTATCTATCCTAGGTATTGAAGGGTATTCTGGAAAATATCCTTAGATTAATCTAACACGATATATTAGAGATGTTGAAAACTTCTTTTTGTGACGTCATCATTCGTATAATCTCTAGAACTCAGAGCTTCTTTAATTTTCTAGAGTCACCATCACATGCGTTGCTGCAACATTAAAGTAGCTACTTATATGAGAAAATTTACTTGCAATAGCCTGTAAATGAAAACAAGTTTTCTTAATTGTGACGTAATAAATAATTTGATCAATTTTATTTAAATCCATCCTTTTGGATTTTTTTTCCGCCGGCGGATTTTAAAAATATTGTTTTTTTTTGTATTTAAGCAGAGAAAGTGTATCCCCGCTGATGACTTTGAAAGGATAATAATAAAACCGCTCGGAATAGATGCGTTAGGTGGTGGTGCACCGATGGCGATTTTGGGAGCAGAAATTGTGGTGGTCATTACATAGGAAGAGGTGCAGGAGGTGGCAGAGGTGATGAAAGCAGGGAAAGAGCCCGGGTTGGACGGGATGACGACTGAGTGCTTAAAGTAGGGTGGGGAATCCGCAGTCGAATGGTTGATGAAGCTTCTGAATCTGTATTTTTTGTCGGTTGTGGTGCTGATTGTTTTGGTATGTGGTGGTAAGTTGTTCGGGATAGTGTTAATCAAGAGTATTCGAGACAGTACGAATGGTGCCATTTGCGAGTGATATAGATTTTTGCAGTCAGACAAACCTGTGAAAAGTATCTTGCAAAGGCATAAAATGTGTTCCAGGCCTTCATATATCCGGAATAAACCTACAATAAGGTCGAAAGGGTAGGCGAAAATTTGATAAGAGCGGATGGCAGCAGAACATGTGATGGAGTAGGGAGCTAAGGAAGGGCTTGGCTTCCAGTGAAAGTGAAACTGTGACAAGGTTGCGCTATGACTCCCTTTTAGTTCAATCTCTAAATGAATTTGTGGTCATGGAGGTGGACGTGAGTGTATTATGTAAAGGTTTCGAGTTATTAGAAGCAAGTGGGCAGAGTTGGCAGTTGAGTAAGTTGCGGTTTGCGGATTGTACGGAACAAGTGGCAGACTCGGAGGAAGTTGCGTTGGCTATTGTTGGAGATCGGTAGACTGTGTGATAAGGGGCGACTGCAAGTTACTGTGGGTAAAAGTAAAGCAATGAGATGTTCGAGCAATTACGAAACGGGCGGAACCAGAGTCCACCAAAAAGAAAGAGTTATTGGAGAAGATTCAATGTTTCAGGTACTTGGGCTTTCATGTTGTTGGTTTGCCTTAGCTCATCCGGCGTAGGAGGAGCTATGGCTGGCACACCGCCCAAAAGCCAGTATACCCACCGACATGTGCTTGTTGGGAATGTACCGACGGGTGCAGGCCCCCATATTATATCTACACCCTTGGATAAATTGATGCTGTCCCGCGGGCGCTCCCACAGATAACGCGTTGAAATCTAGAGTTACCGATGGGAGTAATGTGTTGAGTGCACTTAAGTGTGTTATTAGCTGTAGGGCATTGAGTATTAAAGCAAACAAGGTTTGTATGAGCGAGTAATCATCCCAACTGTGCTCTACGGGATGAAAACGGGGGAAGGGCGAGAGAGGAAGAGAGAGGAAGAGAGCAAGAAGGAGGTTGAACGTTTTCAAGTTAAACTGTTTAAGAGGCATGCCCGAAGTGTCGCTGAGGAATAGGATCAATAAAAACGTTGTTTGAAATAAGGAAGTAGAGAGTAGACTTATATGTTCTAAGGGGGTTGAGATATTGGGTAAGAAGAGTGATGAAAGCGGAGGTGAGTGGACGTAGGCCTAGTGGAAGGCCAAGGTTTGGGAGGATGGAAGGGTGTAAAGCAGGCTTTAGGAAGGAGAGACATCAGTGTGCAGACATCAAAGGAGCGCTCAATGGATTTGAATAGATGAGTCCTAACGTGGCCCTGGTTTGCTTTCCCTCCCTTGGCGTCTTGTTCAGAAACGGGATGGATGTGGGTGGGTGAGGGCACAGTAAGTATATTGCAGCAGGGTCAAGTTGCTGACTATTCAGCGCTAGAGGGCTATATTTTGATATGTGTGTGAGTGCATGAGAGGAGTGTGACGTGCGTCTTACCGTCGGCTACTCCCCTCCTGGGTGATTCGGCCTCTGGTCTGTATCCGTCAGTATTTAACAACATGGTAATGTGTTTTAAAAACGTTGCCAATGTCCATACCATACGTTTATCATCGTGAATGTCCTCATCTTCTTTCAAAGGGCACCTCTCGAAAGAGTTCCCTCACTCTGGTCCACACCCCCATCCTAGACGAAGCCGGGGAAAGCCAAGAGGGGGAAGACGAATCCGAAGAAGAGCCTCAAGAAGAAGAAGAAGAAGAAGATGAGAAAGACCAAGAAGAAGATGACGTCAAACACGAAACTAAAACCTCTGAAGGGGTCCCAAAGCTCGCCACTACGCTCACGACCCAGTCTTCTTTGCCCGCTCGAGTTCCTCCAGCTCTGGTGCATGTAGCCTCACTACCGACAATCTCCTCCCTTGCGGTGACGTACAACCTGGGTACCGGCACCACCACGACGCAGGTGGTGATGGCACCAGTGCCACAGACGGGTGCCATCCCCAAAAGAGCCTTGCCGTCGTCAGGGACGGAAGTAGTAGGCGTTGCATTGTCATCGTCTCCAGCAGTGTGTAAGCAGCAGGCGTCTGTGCCGGTCAGACCAGCGGAAACACGAGCGCCGGGTCAGCGCAAGGCGTCTATTGCCCATCCCAGGACGCCCGTGGTGATAACGACACTTAGAATCAGAGCGGCCAATGGTAAGAATCACAACGCTTTCAGTGATCGATAATTAATCAATCAATGAAATAATTTCTCCCTGTTGAGGGGTAATCCTGAATTATACTTATAGCAATATATTTCTTTATGCCAATTTAATTCTGTGGTCCTTTTCTCAACACTAGAGTTGTTTTTCCGTTGTCAATTAAGATGGGTGGGTCATATAACTAAGCCATGTAGACAGTTTTGGTGCCATCGCTCATATTATTTCAGTATGAGTACTGAACACAATTCATACATATTGAAGATAAAGGTTGGTATGGTAACTCTCCTACTCTTCACTGTATGGTCTTATCTTCCAGGAACCCAAACGTATCTGATTAAGTTGAAGGCATCGGACACGCTGGAGAAGCTCCGAACCTACCTGAGGTCATACAGAGATGGTGACGACAACTTCGAGGTGGTGAGATCGTATCCTTACCAGGTAAGTTAGCTCCGTATGCTCCAAACTTAGTAGACTAGAGTGACCTGGAGTTTGGCATGCAGTAAGCATTAATAGATGTAATGCTGTTGGAGCTGGTCGTTGTAATCACTTCATATGAAGGCAAAGCAAGGAAACAAAGGGTCACGTGAGGCTATTGTTTATATTAATTGCTCTGCTCACAAGTACAGGCTGTATCAGTTTCGAAAGTCTTTGAAACATTTGGATTGAAAGACACGTCTATGGAAGAAATGTTGTATAATAGGTGTCAGAAATTAGCGAAAGTTCCGATAATTGTTGGCTTACCGATGTGGTCTCAATGAATTCGGCGTGTGTATAAAAGCATGAGCAACTCGCAGGCGGTGAAGCTCTATCACTGAGCCCCATCTCGTTAAGTTGATTCTGTTTTGTGTCGGACTTCAACTTACCTGCTCATAGCGTTCTTTTGACATGTATTTCGTTGCTTTTTTGCTACAAGGTTCCTCCTCTTTGTCCAATTAAAGGTTAGTTGGTCACAAGGTTAACCAAAGCATTCGTCTATGTCATCCTATAACCTAATGTGTACCCAAAAACAGTAAAGTTCAGAAAATTCAACAGTGTTTTGTGATCAGATACTCGTTTGTCTTGTTTTATTACGTCCGTCGTGATACGATCAATTAGTCCTTGGCTCTTATTGGGCTTTCAGTGACAATACATCAGACTTGAGATTCTTTTCACGAGAATAATCTTGCTTCATATCCAGTTTGAATTATTTGTAATTCTTTCCAGGTCTTGGACCGAGGGGACGCCACCATGGCCGAACTTGGCCTCGTCCCCAACGCGACGCTCCACCTGAAGTCAACAGGAAAGTCTTCACCACCTACCACCCTGAACATCACCTCAGACATGGCGCAGGCGCTCAAGGTGATGTCTGGGGGCTCAGCAGGAGTGACCAAGATGATGGGGTCCTCAGGCAACATGAGTGGCACTGCTGGCCTCGGGCTCCACGGTAGCTCGGATTACGGTGCTTCAGTCATAGGATCGTCGGGCATGAGTGTTTCCGGAATCGGGGCTTCCGCTCTGGACTCGACCTCTCTCCTGGCCGGGCTGGGCTCAGGCCTCGGTTCTACGTTCTCCCCGGGTCTTGGCCAGTATTATGGCGGTAGTGGCATGTCGGCAGCCGTGGCGGCGGCTGCGGTGGCGAGTTTAGCGAAGCAGCAGCAGCAATCATGTGGAGCAGGTAGTGGCGCAGGATCTGTGGCCTTAAGTTCTGCAGGAATATTGGTATCCCTTGGGGGAGGAGGAATGCAAGGAATATCAAGCCTTGTAAGTTGCTGTACAGGCCCGCTCACCGTTACTCCACCAGGAGGGTATACCTTGACGTCATCTCACTCCTCTCCTCGATCTCATCCACCGTCAACTCCCTCCCATTTGACGGGTGCCGCATACCACCCATCACCAACCCCTCGACGGTCCCCATCACCCGCTCTCCCCATCATACCCCCCAATCTACACCCTGCTCTGACCTCCACACTCCCTCACCTGTGCCTCCCAGGCGACTACCGCGGAAGTTCATCAGAAGACTCCTAGACAATCGGTTCCTGAAGAAGCCCACCTTTCACTGTTTCCTCAAAATATGTATACCGGAGCGCTTAGAGATGACGAAAAAAAGACAATCTAATGAAGAACAAAGAACTTCAATCCAATGCACTAAAAAAGCCTTGGCCCGCTAGTAAAAAGTATGGAAGAACCAACTTTGGATTTTTAAGATGCGTTTGACGTCAAAAAAGTTACCTTTAATGGAACGTTGTTCGTCAGTCGTACCGTTTCGTTGCTATTGTGTGAAACTTGTCATTAGTCGTACCGTTTCGTTGCTGCTGTTCTAAAACTTGTCATCGTCAGTCGTACCGTTTCGTTGCTGCTGTGTTGAAACTGTCGTTATCAGTCGTACCGTTTCGGTGCTGCTGTGTTGAAACTTGTCATCGTCAGTCGTACCGTTTTGTTGCTGCTGTTCTGAAACTTGTCGTTATCAGTCATACCGTTTCGTTGCTGCTATGTTGAAAATTTGTCGTCTGGTAATCTTTCATAAGCAAAGTTTAAGTCTTACCACATGAAAACCATCAGAAACTTAGTCATTCTGAAGTCTTTTGGTCTAAAAATGTCACCATATCGATGACTATATATTCCTAGACGACTCAACTTATTGTGACATTTCATTTCTGGTGTGATAAAAATATGTTCAATATTTGATGGCATCTGCTCCTCTTCATGGATGCTGACATGTGGAGGTGGAGAAGGTGTCACTGTGCCGATGGAGAAGCTGTCACTGTGTAGGTGGAGAAGCTGTCACTGTGTCGGTGGAGAAGCTGTCACTGTGCCGGTGGAGAAGCTAACACTGTGCAGGTGGAGAAGCTGTCACTGTGTCGGTGGAGAAGCTGTCACTGTGCAGATGCAGAAGGGGACACTTTGCAGGTGGAGAAGTATGCTAGTCAACGTTTTGCGTTCGGTGCCAGAAAGTCGTTGACTTCAGTGGACTAGTGAGCGTTGGTACTCAAATCTAATCGGCAACGTTTAAAATTTTTCAAAAAAGTAAAAAAAAATTGCTGTTGAATCAAAGCAATTGAAAATTTTATAACAAAATTTTTGTTACGACATTCGCAAAGAAACAAATACTTTCGTTCAAATTAGACATAATATTCAATTGACTTAAAAAAAAACTTAATTTCCTGTACAAGATTAAACGTAAATTAATTTCCTCATGCTACTCTGTTCTACGCTCAATTTTGTAACATATTTAATTTAATAATGCATTTATAGATTTATTTTGTAGAATAGACACCAGTGCAGCATTGTATCCTCTTTTCATCCTTTGTTTGTCACACATTTTGCCTGCAGCTCCCGTCTCGCGTTGAACCGTTTCCTGCTTTTTGTATCCTTCTGTCTGAGAAATATAGCCTTGCGTAACATTGCGTGTAGATGTGGCATTACCCGGCGACATTTTCATGTTCGTAGAAGGACTCATTTATAGATTGATATCCAAATCCATTTCCTGCACAAAATCAGAACCTAATTCAGGTTTTACCAGCTGGCATCTGACGAGAGACTTACGCCCTCAGCGTCTGGAGACGCCTACTCCACATTAGACCATTTTTACGTCTAATGTGAACCTGGGTTTCCTTACAGTGATAATGAGGACATAGGGCTCGTTTGGTGCCAGTGTTCGATTTGAGTGTTGATTTACTTAGTGTTGTTAATGTCAGTGTGCCTGTACACCTCAACCAATCCTGTGGTGCGCTGTTACTACCCGAGTCCCAAACTGAAGTGTCTGTTGAGTCGTAGCGTTGGTTGTTTTGAGGTGCCAGTCTGTTCCCTAGGGAGACGAAGCCAGGCAATGTTGGGACCAACGGGGACTCTTCTCTGGATAGAACGATGCTCTTATAATAAACTCTTACAATAGCTATCCAAGTGAAATGGTGTTACTACCGTTCGTCGTTCTTGACATTTAATAGTAGGATTTCTTAAGAGTTCCGTATTGTAGTTTGAAGTTCAAGTGCAAGGGATTCTTACAGAAGACTTAATTACTTATGACTCGGTCTCAGTTTCGTAATGTTGAAGAGAAAAAGCAAGGGATTTCTACATCATTGGCTCCACAAGCTATAGGATTTATTTGTCTCTGCTGTCAACCATTAAATCAACCACAGCCATTGCTTTATTAACCCAATGCCGACTACATACTCTGTATTCTAGTATTTAACCTATTCATCCTAACAGTTATTAATTCAATAACGATTGCTGTACATCATAGACGTCAAAACACAAGCGGAGACTATAAGCAGCTAATGATTCTATCCCCAGAAAATTTGTATTGATTATTTATACGGTATTAATAGTGATGAATAACCATTTGGCACCAACAGCCGACCTCGTAGGGTGTAATTACTCCACATCTACACTGTATAATTTGTTGATGACTTCACCTAGTGTGGGCTGCTTGCAATAAAGTGTTTCCGACAAACGTGTTGATGTACGTTTATTGTGTATGGTATCTGAGACGAATAAGATAGGTAATTAATTATTGTTATTCCTAATATGTTTGTAGAGTTTTGTACATCCGTTTAATTTTATTGAAGAGTATTAAATGTTCGCGATCCCTGCTGATCCGATCAGTATTTTGTGCTAGTGAATAGTAAGTACTTATAGATCCATAACATCTATTAGTTTAAATATTGTTGGTTGTACGTTTTGGCGGATAAACATAATTTGTAATGTATACGTCTTCTTTCTGTTTATCATGTTGTTGTATATTGTTTTATAAATAGATTTATTCCCTATCATCCGGGGCACATTACTCGAGAAACTTAAAAAGGAGGTGTAGATATCGAGGCCTTTAATTTTCACCTCAAATGCTTGAATTTTCATTGATTGTGTCTAAAATTATAATGTTCTCCACTTTCTACTCATACTATCTAAATTAGCAGAATATTCTATTAATATTTTGATAAATTGTAGCTGCCTCATTGATGGGATGATAGTGACAATTGGTTAATAGCTTACAGTGCAGGAGGTTCATGAACTCACGTAATGGCGAGGGAGGCCTAACCTTGCCCGAGCTTCTTGAATTAATGTTCTCGATGATGCAATACAGAATGTATTCGATGCATGCAGAATGTAAAATTAACAAATGTTATTACCAAATATCGAATTGCTCCTGACAAATGCAATCTCATCCATTCAAAGGGTAAAAATGTTCATTTAAATGATTTGACCTCTCTCAAATTTTGCCTCATAACTGTATAAATTAAAGGGGAGCATTTGAGTGTATTCATGTCAAATGTTTAGCATGTGCTTAGGATACTTAGTGCATATTGATATGTATTATTGGGTAAAGACTCTACCAAGTGAATAAATAACACTGATAATGAATACTATTAGTATTACCAAGTGAATAATTATTACTGATAATGAATAATATTAGTACTAACTCTTATTATTACTGACACTGCCAGAGGTCGGGTCTGAATCACACAATACCTAGAATTATGTATAGATTATTATTGAAAGGTGGCGAAAATGAGAAACAATAGACAGCATGTTGACAGCTCAACAATAGACGGCATGTTGACAGCTCAACAATAGACGGCATGTTGAAGCTCAACAATAGACGGCATGTTGAAGCTCAACAATAGACGGTGGGTTGAATCCTCTCTTGTGCAATCAACAAAAACAAAATAAATATGTGCCGGATGTCTATAATTCAATTCATGCAATGTCTGATGACAACAGGACGTTGTTACGTCTGGTCACAACAGGACGTTGTTACGTCTGGTCACAACAGGACGTTGTTACGTCTGGTCACAACAGGACGTTATTACGTCTGGTCACAACTGGACGTTGTTACGTCTGGTCACAACTGGACGTTGTTACGTCTGGTCACAACTGGACTTTGTTACGTCTGGTCACAACTGGACGTTGTTACGTCTGGTCACAACTGGACGTTGTTACGTCTGGTCACAACTGGACGTTGTTACGTCTGGTCACAAGTGGACGTTGTTACGTCTGGTCACAACTGGACGTTGTTACGTCTGGTCACAACAGGACGTTGTTACGTCTGGTCACAACTGGACGTTGTTACGTCTGGTCACAACTGGACGTGGTTACGTCTGGTCACAACTGGACGTTGTTATGTCTGGTCACAACTGGACGTTGTTACGTCTGGTCACAACTGGACGTTGTTACGTCTGGTCACAACTGGACGTTGTTACGTCTGGTCACAACTGGACGTTGTTACGTCTGGTCACAACTGGACGTTGTTACGTCTGGTCACAACT
>SDVV010021542.1:0-13110 GCA_016164225.1 Gammarus roeselii
ATAATGAACATTTGCGATACAATACACACCAACGGTCCACGTCACAGACAGTACGCAGCCGACCAAAAAGGCGCTATAAGGCCCTCTCCCCTCTCACCGCTACCAAAATATCCGCTATATTGCCTTCTTTCTACTACTGTTGCGGTGCATTTATATTCTTCATTACCAAATCAGGCCCGTGAAAAAGCTGAACATCGATGCGCGTTCTCATATTTCATAAAAATATGCGGTCTGCGAATAACAAGAGTAATACAGAAAAATTCGTAGTCCCTACGATCAAAATGAGGTTCGTAAATAGTAAATAGTAGTACGAATTCTCACAAACCAAGTCCGTGAAGAGATTGAGAGCGCGCATCATTACTCAAGATGTGCGATTGCAATCTCTAAGACCAAATTCAGGTCTGCGAATGGGAGGAGTATTGGTGCTGGTGTTTCTTGTTTAAGAAGTCAATGTCAGTGAATCGGAGTAGCAAAAATCTGCCCCGTGGATTGGGGAGTATCGGGTCTCATTTTCTGTAATTCTGAAAGAAACTCTGATCCAATTCAATGATCAGTCACCAGGGAATATTTGCAAAATTTCCCTGACACAGACACTGTGCAGTGCAGCCAGGTTTCAGACAATCGTCGATGAGCTGAACTGATGAGTTTACACTTGACTGCCACATGACAAACTCGGTTGCTTCTTCATTGACGACAGGTTCGTTCAGGTCTGTCCTCAGGATGGATTTTTCCAGGTGGGTCCCGTCCCCCCAAATGAGGGCCGAGGGGGGAGAGTACACACTGGCTATCAGGTCGATGTAGATGACTCCATCTAGAAATGTAGAAGAGAGCATTTAGGTAGTCAAACATGTATTAAAAGACTAGAATAGGTTTAATCTCATTTTTTTGTAAATCACCAGTGGTAATGTTGCAAAGACGTGTGGAGGTGGGAGTTGTTGGTTAATTGGAGTGACCAGATAATAAACTGATCATGCATGCACTTGCTGTGAGACGAAGAAAGAGGAGTGATGAAGGGAACGGGGGAGATGAGAGTTGAAGGTGTATGACCGGTGGGAGGACCAAGGGACACAGGGAAAGGATGCGTGAAGACTGACATGAATTTAATGAAGAGGAAGCACAAAAATGCGACTGGAACAGATTGATGGTATCACTAAAAAATATACAAACATTCCGTACTTCAAAAGTATACAAGCTAATCTCACGGTTAAGGTACACTTGAGCATACTCACGACGAATTCTCTTCGTAGTGCAAAACTCACTAATAAGATGAGCTAAGTATTTATGTTCTGGTACTCATGTGTTGTTAGATGATAGCAATGTCACCTCATTTATACCTGATTTACAGAATTTACATTGTAAGCTGACAATTTACGTGTTTACTTTAAAACTCGTATTTTTTTATTATGGTACAGTCCAGAGCTCATATGTGGTGGTCAAACGGTTTCAACTGACGGACCACTCGAATACTGAACGAATCTAACTGACCTGCAAGATGTGGAGGAAGAATGGGACACGTTCAGCGATGCGTTGTTGAGATGTTTGAAAAATGTGTGTGGTGTACGGGGTGGGGGCGGGTGCAGACGGATGGGTTACGAGTGGTGGAATGAGGAGGTCAAACTGGCGGTAGCGCAGAAAATAAAAGCTTTTGAGGAGTGGTTGCAAGCAAAGTCGGTGGTAGCCTATGATAACTATAAAGAGAAGAGGGCAAGGGTAAAACGAGTGGTGAGGAGAACCAAAATGGACGGTGATGACAAGTTGGATAGACGGCTGTTTCAGATTTTTGAGGAGAACGAAAAGATGTTCAGGAAAGAGGTTAAGTAGGGGTAGGGGAAACAGGAGAGACCGGAAAGAAGGAGGCGGTAAAAGATGAAACGGCTTGTTGTTGACGGCAAGTGGTGTTGTACGGAAAAGATGGGCTGAATATTTTGACGAGTTATTGGATGTCACGGATGACAGAGACGCTAACATTGTTGATGTGGGTGGTGGTGCAAGGATGCCGGTTTTTGAAGAGCGACTTTTTGCGGACATTACTAGGGAAGAGGTGCAGGATGCAGTAGAGGTGATGAAAGCATTAAAAGCCTCCGGTTTGGATGATGTTTCAGCCGAGGGCCGGAATAGGGGTGACGTAACAATTGTCGAATAGCTGGTGAGGCTGGTGAATCAGTGTTTCGTAGCGGGAGTGGTGCCGATTGAGTGGCGCATTGCTTGCATTGTTCCGCTGGTAGACGTGAGTGCTGCGACTCAAGAGGTATCAGTTTATTTTGTGTGCTCGGAAAGCTGTACTGGCAAGTGCTGATCAAAAGGGTTACTTACTGCACGGAAGACGAAATTTGTAGAGGAACAGTGTGGCTTTAGGAGTGGTAGAGAGTGCGAAGATCAGGCTTTTGCAGAAAGACAAGTCAGTGAGGAGTACCTTGCTATAGGAACGGATGTGTTCTGGGCCTTAATGAATTTGGAAAACGCCTACAGCAGGGTTGACAAGGAAGCGCTGTGTAGGGTGTTGCGTTTGTATGGAGTGAACGGAAATCTGTTGGAAGCAGTTCGAAGTTTCTCTGTTGACAGCAGAGCATGTGTCAGAGTGGGGAGCGAAGTGAGTGATTGGATCACAAAGAAAGTGGGTCTGAGACAAGGCTGCGTTATGTCTTCCTGGCTCGATCTCAACGTGGATGGAGCGGTAAGGTAGGAAAACGCGAGTAATCTAGGCCGTGACTTGCAGCCGTTGGAAACTAATGGGCGGAGTTGACAGTTGAGCCAGTTACTGTTTGCTGATGATTCGGCACTTGTGGCAGATTCAGAGGAGACGCTGTGTAGGCTAGTATCGGAGTTGGGTAGAGTGTGTGAGAGGAGGAAGCTTCGAGTGAACGTGGGTAAAAGTAGAGTAATGAGATGCTCGGGGAATTTCGATGCGAGCGGAATTAGTGTCCTCCTAAATGGAGAGTTATCGGAGGAAGCTCGGAGTTTTAGGTATCTAGGCTCCCATGTGGGGAAGACTGAACTAGGGACAAGTGGAGTGGAGTCGCAAATGAAGGAAAGGTTGGTAAGTGTTGGGTGCACTGAAGAGTGTGATGAAATGCTTGATGTTGAGGATGGAAGCAAATGGTGGGCTGTATTAGGGTTAGTTGTCCCAACCGTGGTCAACGGCGCTGAGCCTTGAGATGAGAGCAGAAGAGAGAAGAAGGTTGAATGTCTTCGAGATGAACGTTTGAGGAGCATGGCTAGTGTGACGCCGAGAGACACGATAGATGACGACGTGGTGCAAGCTGGAACGGGGATGGTCGAGAAGTTAGAGTACAGAGTTTATTTGCGTGTTCTGAGATGGTTTGGGAACATGGCGAGGATAGATGAGGGTAGATTGGTAAAAAGGGTGTTGAAAGCAGAGGCGTGTGGACGTAGGTCTAGATTGAGACCGAAGTTTGGGTGGATGGATGGAGTGAAAAAGGCGTTAGTAAGAAGAGACTTGTGGAAGTAATGAGAGAGCGTTCGCTGAACAGGAGTGAATGGCTAGTGATTGTGAACGGATGATTTCTGACGCTGCCCTGATGTGCTTTCCCGCCCTTGGCATCTTGTTGAGTGACGAGATGCCAAGGGTGGGACGCGGCAGGGGTAAACCAGTCACACTGTCAGACCTGCTGCCGACACTGACCTTGGACCGCACTCATGACCCAGAGGGTGTGTTGCATGGTCCCCCGGTCGCCCCCAGTAGCGCAAAAAGGGCTACGTTGTGTGAGTGTGAGTGTGTGAGAGGGGAGTGAGGTGCGCCTTGCCGTCGGCACCCCACTTTCTGGGGATTCGACCTAGTGTCTGCATCTGTATCTGTATCTAACTGTTGTACCAACGCCTGACGAACAGTTCCAATTGTTCCGCTCCAGGCATATTTTAGCTGAAACACGGCTGTTCATCTATATTATTAGCGGTAACTGTCGCTTCAACGTATATTACACGTGTGCAGTAGGTATCAAATATTGTTTCTGTTGATGTTGAGCCCGAAGCCTGGATGCGCACATCCCGAAGCCTGGATGCCCACTATAGCTACCAAACAGTAATGTTGCGCCCGGTGCGCGACCACATATCAGACCTACCTCAGGTAAAATTGATTTCGTCTCGCGGTCGATCACATAGATCACGCACCGGCGCGATATTATGATTCAGCCTGCCGGGGAAAATGGCTGGGTGCTACGTCATGACATGCTCGACTATTTCGGGCGAACCCGGCACCGTAGGTCCAGGTGAAAAGGGGTGTTTCCCAGTCTATGCTGGTGTGATATTAAGACCGTGTGGTGACCGCACCTTTTTTTAGCCTTGACAGGCAAACCTTGTCACCCCAGGGCAACCCCAACTCCACCACGCCCACCTCCGGTGGATGTGTTGTTCATGCACCGGCGGTGCATTGACTGTGAAGTGTGTGTGTATCGGTTTTTGCATGGATGGTTCGGTTGCAGATGGGGAAATTGTGATGGAAAGTGAGCCGATGTGTACTGATGGTGTTTTATGCATAAATAGTTGCATTTGACGGTGGGTTCCGTAGGTGGTGACTGTGATTGACCGATTTCAAAAATCTTGCTAAGTACTTTTGTTTTCTTCTAACTAAAAGGATATTTGAGAGGGAGAACCTTGGTTTCTTCATGCAGATGACGAATGGGTGTGGACTGTGTGCAAGTCGTTGCGATGTGTGAGGCCGTGCTCTGAATCCTTTGTAGAGGTTTAATGCGAGAGAGACCAAGGTCAGAGGATCAAGCAGTGTGTGCGTAAGAAATGATGGGTCTGATGATTTTTTAAATGGGGTTGTAAATGATTCCTTGTACTGTTCATTGATAGGTGTGGCATGTGCCGGGGTCACGTTCAGTCTAGGTTTGGCTTTAACATCATTCGTTACTCCAAAGATCGTGAGAGCCGGAATGTGGGTATGAGAGTCTGGTTAAGTGTGACATAAGAGTGGATACGGCGTTCAATGTGGGCTGGTGTTAATATGGTGATGGATGACCCGCTTGTGGACACATTCATTCTGTTGTCCGGCAGCCAAATTGCGAAAGAGTTCAGGTATTCCTGGAGGTATGCTGCAGCGGTCCCGTGTTCGTGGTGTTGTGTGAGGGTTGTTAGGCCATCAGCATATGACACGAGCAGGGGAGAGGACAGAGCCCTCGGAAACACCATGGGGGAGTATTTTGTTCGTGATGGTTTGTTACTGTAGAGTGAGTATGCTTGTCTGGCAGAAAGGAAATAAGTAATTCACGTCTTGCAGTTTGAATGGATGTGTGAGTTGAGTATTATGTTTATGAATACGTATCTTTCATCTGTGTCGAAGGTCTTACTAATCTCTATGGCGTATACCAGGGTGTGTTAGGCTGCGTTTTGTTTGTTGAGGACTTTGTGGATGACTGGTGTGAGTGGTGAGCAGCACGATTGTGGAGTGTTGTGCCCTGAAACCGTGCTGCTTGGAGGAAAATAGGATACAGGCATTAGTTTTGTTTAGAACCAGTCTCTCCAAAATAATAGAGGGATATGGGGTGTTGTGGCAAATGGAGAGGTTAGTGATGTCTATAACAGTTCTGATGGTATGTGTACCTAGATGTTTAAGATGAATATAAGATATTCCGTCAGCGGCCGTTGCGAGAAGGGTTTGTTTTTGCTGATGGAGGCTATGGACATGGCTTATATGTAGAAGAATTGTCAGTGTTTGGGTCAGTCTATAATTAAAAAAAAATACTTGAGTGTCTTCTTTCTTCTAGATGGAGTGGTACGTGGCACGTGTTTGCGTTGTGATTGTTAAGTATATCTGCTTGTTGATGGTCAGATAGTATGGTGTGAGTGTTGTGATGTAAAATTGCCTCATGTACGTCTGTATGATTTGTGCTTTTGATTTTGAGGCTCTTGATAAGTTTTCATGCTTTACTATTGATGATGAGGTTCAGAAGTTGGTGTTTGCCACACATCCCACCAAGTGTTTGTCTGTTGCTCGCGAATGAATGAATCAATTTCCGAGTTAAGGGCTTTAGTCTGAATGAGTCTGCCGTTGGTGGAGGGTAAATTACTGAGGTAGATAAGAAATGGAATCTTGCGCTGGAGCCGAGAATTTATTTTTAATCCACTGACCAACCCGACGGGTATGTATCGTCTGCCTACGTGGTTAAACACGATGGCAAAGTATCTTGTTGCAGCGTCAATTAAAGTGTGTTGAATGATGTCAAAGTCTGATAGCTCGGTTTTCATTGATGCAGTGTATTCGTCCTGATCTGCTCTCTTGTAGTTGACAGCAAAGGGCCAGCTTGGGAGGGTAGAATGAGACATTGATTGGGAAACCGACGAATGTACTACCACTGGCCAACGCCTGATTGATTTTGCTGACAATAAGTTCATGGCCCAAATAGTGAAGTCGCCTACAAGAGGGAGTAATATTTTTGAGCTTGTATTCAGTGCAAGCAGTTCTCGTGTCACAAACGTTGAAGTTGGTGAACCACTGGGAACCAGCGATCATAACTGTATCCGTGCCAGGATAGAGCTCGAGTTGGAAACTTCAATTATCCTCGATATTGTCTCTAACTTTGGATTATTTAACTTTGATAGCTCATGAGAGTTAATAGCGTCCGCAACTATTCCCCTTGGACGAGACGTAAATCAATCGTTAAACAATTTTTAACGACACCTAGAATTATTGAATTTCATCAGATCCCGCGAATAATGGACGATCAGTAGTCAATACTTCCTAAGTATAGTAAGGCATTAGCAAGAAAAAAAGACACTCGTGATAAAAAAAAACACCCACGTGAAGACTCTTTAAGGGAAGCAATTTAATATCAGCAGGTCAGTCCTAGAGAAGGTTCTGAAATTAAAAATATATATATTATTAAAATATTATTGAGGCGTAAGGCAAAACGAAACCGAAACATTTTATTAGCTTTGAATCGAAAAAAAAATCTGCAATAGGGTCTCTTGAAAACGGCAGTGGTGAGCAGGAAGCGGACGACTCTAAAATGAGTGTCATACTAAACCATTTTTTTTCATGTTTCTACATTAGAGAATTTGGATATTCTCATTCCTCAGGATATCAGAGCGGAAAGACGAATTGAAGCCCTTAGCACAGAAGACTTCCCCCCTGCCGAGTTAATGAATCTCTAGCTAAATTGAACGCCACAAAATTTGTAGGACCAGACTAAGTTTATCCCCCATAAGTACTGGAAGAGACTACGAACCTGCTGTTTTTTTTTCATGAAATAATTGATAATCACAAAGCAAAACAACCCATCGATTACTTAAAATTTGACTTTCAATAGGCTTTCAATAAAGCCCCTCACAAACGCTTAGCTAGTAAATTGCTCAAAATCGTTGTTTGAGGCTAACTAATTAGATGGATAAAATGTGTGCCCAGGAACAGATTGCAGCCAGTCGTACTCAACGGAGATTTCTCACCTTGGTGTAATGTTACACGCGGCGTGCCTCAAGGATCCGTGTTAGAGCCAGTCCTCTAAAGTTTCGTAAACGATTTCGAAAAAAAATACTTTTTTTTAACATTCGATAGCCTGTAGACAAAAATAAGCTATGAGGAAAACGACAAACTAAACCTGTGTGCCAGCAGATTCAACAGACTTTGACAAAATTGTTGATTGGTCAGAAAATTTGAAAATAAAATTCACTGCTAGAAAATGATAAGCGATGCACATAGGTCGTCATAACCTCAAGCACGAATATCCAAGGTCCGGAATGAAACTGATTTATGTCACCGAAGAGAGAGATCTGATGTCATCATTAATAACGAAAAAAAAAACATCTATGTGACTTCTCTGTACATCGTCAGGACAGTGTTCTCATAGACCGAGATAACTCAATTAAGAACAAATATACCATGATTCAACTTAGAAACATACCAACGTTTGCTCGACTATTCCCCGGAATCAAAGTGAACCGCACTAAAATCATATTTAATTACAACAATTCTGTCTTTTTGATTTACACGTCTTCATTGTAACTCACGTTTGCGTAAGTTGTCCATGGTCAGGTTGGTCTTTGCTTGGGCCAGCCTAAACCCAGCATACTGAGAGCAGCTGACGCGACATCCATCCAGGTTGGAAAATACAGTTGATACATAGTAGAGCAGGCCGTCTGTTCCCAGTTGCCCAATATTAGGAGCTAGCAGAACGGGATAGAACACATTGTTTTCAGTACCTTTGAACGAATAATTCTTTTGAAGCAGACGTCTCTTTCTCAACCGCACAAAACATGACTAAACGATCATTTCAGCAATGGGGCCCAATAGCAACAACTATCGTGCTCCTGTTTATAGATAATTCCGGATCCCTCTAGAAAAAAAGAAAAAACAGACTCGTAATTTTGACTAGTTTAAGCTAGTCACCAGGTTGTTCAAAAACCGACTAGGCAAAATGAGTCAATTTGGCTAGAGGTCTGTCAAAGCTAGTCAAAATGACTAGTCTGCATACGGCAGCTGCAGCTGTTGTCGTTGCTGTTGTGGTGGCTGCCGCAGCTGCCCCGGCTGTCCTTGCTCCCGAAGCGGCCGCTGTTACCGTTGCCGTCGCTGCTGCTGCCGCTGCTACCGCTGATGCCGCTACTGCTACCGCTGCTGTCGCTGCTGCCGCTGCTGCCGCTGCTGCCGCTGCTGCCGCTGCTGCCGCTGCTGCCGCTGCTGCCGCTGCTGCCGCTGCTGCCGCTGCTGCCGCTGCTGCTGTTTCTGCTGCCACTGCTGCCGCTACTACCGTTTCTGCCACTGCTCACACTGCTGCCGCTGCAGCCACTGCTGCCACTGCTACCACGGCTACCGCTGCTGCCGCTGCTGCCACTGCTGTCGCTGCTGCCGATGCTGCTGCTGCTGCTACTCCTGCTGCCGTTGCTGCCGCTGTTGCCGCAGCTGCTGTTGATGCTGCCACCAATGCCACTGCTGTCACTGTTGCCGCTGCTGCCGCTGCTGCCGCTGCTGCCACTGTTGTCACTGCTGCTGCCGCTGCTGCTCCTTCTGCTGCCGCTGTTGCCGCTGTGGCCGCTGCTGCCGCTGTTCCCGCTGCTGTCGCTGCTGCCGCTGCTGTCGCTGCTGCCGCTTCTGCCGCTTCTGCCGCTGCTGCCGCTGCTGCCACTGCTGCCGCTGCTGCCACTGCTGCCACTGCTGCCGCTGCTGCCGCTGCTGCCGCTGCTTCCGCTGCCGCCGCTGCTGCCACTGCTGCCGCTGCTGCCGCTGCTGCCGCTAGCTGCTGCTGCTGCTGCCGCTGCTGCCACAACTTCAGCTACCACTGCTGCCACCGCTGCTGCCACCGCTGCTTCTGCTGCCACTGCTGCCGCTGCTCCTTCATCGGCCGCTGCTACCAATGCTGTTGTAGCTACTGCTTCTGCCACTGCCGCTCCGGCCGATGCTAATGTTATTCTGCCGCTTCTGATGTCGCTGCTGCTTCCGTTGATACTGATTCCACTGCTGCCGCTGTTGCCGTTGCTGTCACAGCTCCTATTGCTGCCGCGGCTACCAATACTGCCGTTGCTAACGTCACCGTTTGTGCTGCTGACGTCGTTGCTGCTGCTGCCGTCGCTGATGTCGTTGCGGCCGCTGCTGCCACTGCTACAAAATCTGTCGTTGCTGCCGCAGCGGCAGCTGTTGCACCTGTAGCCGATGTTGCCGCCGTTGAAGCAAATGTCATAGCTGCACTGATCTGTCCAACGGTGCATTTGCTGCGGGGCTGTTACTATTGCTGCTGCTGTTGGTATTGCGTCTGCAGCGTCATCGCTACCTTCGCTATTACAACCGTCGCTACTGTTGCTGCTGCTGACGACATCACTTCTGCCATCTCTGCTGCTGCCGCCGTTGCTACTCTTGTCACCGCCGGTGCATTCACCGTCGCCGTAGCTTCTGCATGCTATCTCTGCTATTGGTGTCGCTGCTGTTGTTGCCGTTATTGCTTTCACCGCAGCAAAGTCCTTAACTATGTTACGTATATGATTGATTCATTTTACAGTTAGTAACATTCATATCAATGAGGCAAATTTATCACAAATCTCCTATACCGTGTTGGAAAGAATGGAGTAAATATATTTCACCCTTACAGAAGTTCGGTTAATACACGAAGTCCACATAAATGTGGAATTACCTCCGTCAGTTATTAATCTATATCCTACATGACATCCACATTCAAACTGAAATCGTGGTGGGAGACATCTCGATGTCAGTAGGTAGCGCACAGAGTGGTGCTATGCCTCCTTGGGTGCTCCGCTTGCCGACGTGTTTGACTTTTAACTCGGTCGCTGCCCTGCAACTAATGTTGCTTTATATGTAGGCTGCTGATACAGTTGTTAAAAGGCTTCTCATTATCAAGTCACCATTTCAACTGCAGACCCAGAACACCCCAGGAAACTACAACAAAAGTAAGGCAATGAGGGAACTTGCCTTGCAATTGTTGTAGCCTGGCGAACTGCTCTTATATTAATCCGCGGTTTGGTACAAGAGATTATATGAAAATTTCCAAGTAATTGAAATTATGTCGTGTCGTTTATTTACGTCACAACGTATATGTTGCACATTTAAAAAAATTCCAACATAGGGATATCGTGCAAAAAAGTTACACTTGAATTTGAAATGCCTATTTGAATACATTTCACATCAACAAGTAGATTTCACCACGTTTACGCAACCATGGTTGAACACTGAATTCACATAGTTTGTCAGTCCTGCACAGCTGAATATAGTATTCAAAGGATAAACGTCCAATTAGCAGGTGAATAAAGTAATGCTGCCATGAGTTGTTTAAAAGCTGTTGCATTATGTGACACCAGTACTAGATTCATGTAAAGAATGCAATTGTTTCTGTATTGTGCATAACTTGTCTAGGAGCTACTGTTTGGCCTTGCACAACCAACAGTAGCTGTTCTACTTTTGACGTATAAGTAAATGCTGCTGAATACTATCTAATCACAGCTGGAGTCACTGCTGCTGCACTCACTTATTAGAAGGCAATGGTGCAACTGGCGGGAGTCGCAGCCTGTATCTGGACGTATTTGAACTAACTTGCAGAGTTGCAGCCGGTTGCGGGCTCTGATTGGCCCAAATGGAAGAGACGTGGCACGCGGGGTGAACGATATTCTTAGACTAGTTTAAGTTAGTCAGATCGACTAGGTAATTTCTCTGAGTGTATCAGGGCAGGGATTGATAAATTTCTACATAATATCCGACCGAGAAGGTCTATTTGCGCAACAGGCCAGAATAGTCGATGATGTCGCCGAGTCCGATTGTGCGAGAGCTCTCCCAGTCCCAGGTTTGGTGCCTCTATGTGCTTTCATGTATTTTAGTACTAACAACGCACCCCTTCAATTGGTTCAGACTCATCGTTGTTAACAAATTGCAAACATGTTTTAATTTACGAAGTGGTGGAAGTTTTGGGCCTCATATAAAACCTTATCCACTTTCAATGCGTCCGTTGGTACTTACCAGCGGTCACAATTTTACTAGTAATCATCATTCCATGATACACAAAGCCACTTGCTTCTTTTCAGCACATCTAATCCGAACAGTTGTTATGGAGAGATGGATTTGCACGGTATTGCAATAAGTTTTCTCCCAATATAAACTTCCATGGGTCAAATATACCTATTGGAGGAAGTAATAAAAAATTGAAAAGTGACATAGTAAATCATATTGTTGATCTAATTGGTTTACATACCGTACTCCGTTCCAATGTTTTCCACACTCATGAGAGTAATGGAGTCGTAGTTCGAACGCACTTGCAAACAGATGTACTTATGGATTTTTATGCAAAACGTGATGGAATATGTTCGACAGACTGTATCAAGATCTTCCGCTCTCGTCATAGATGATGTCTAATCGTAGAGTCAGAGTTGATGTCTAATCGTGACTTCATAGTTGATGTCTAATCGTGGCGTCATAGTTGATGTCTAATCGTGGCGTCATAGTTGATGTCTAATCGTTGCGTCATAGGTGATGTTTAAACGTGGCGTCATAGTTGATGTTTAATCGTGGCGTCGTAGTTGATGTCTAATCGCCGCGTCATAGTTGATGTCCGATCGTGAGGTCTAATCGTGGCGTCATAGTTGATGTCTAATCGTGGCGTAATAGTTGATGTCTAATCGTGGCGTCATAGTTGATGTCCGATCGTGAGGTCTAATCGTGGCGTCATAGTTGATGTTTAATCGTGGCGTCATAGTTGATGTCTAATCATGGCGTCTTAGTTGATGTCTAATCGTGGCATCATAGTTGATGTCCGATCGTGAGCTCTAATCGTGGCGTCATAGTTGATGTCTAATCGTGACGTCATAGTTGATGTCTAATCGTGGCGTCATAGTTGATGTCCGATCGTGAGGTCTGATAGTGGCGTCATAGTTAATGTCTAATCGTGGCGTCATAGTTGATGTCCAATCGTAAGGTCTAATCGTGGCGTCATAGTTGATGTCTAATCGTTGCGTCATAGTTGATTTCTAACCGTGGCGTCATAGTTGATGTTTAATCGTGGCGTCATAGTTGATGTCTAATCGTGGCGTCATAGTTGATGTCTAATCGTGGCGTAATAGTTGATGTCCGATCGTGAGGTCTGATCGTGGCGTCATAGTTGATGTCTAATCGTGGCGTCATAGTTGATGTCTAATCGTGGCGTCATAGTTGATGTCTAATCGTTGCGTCATAGTTGATTTCTAATCGTGGCGTCATAGTTTATGTTTAATCGTGGCGTCATAGTTGATGTCTAATCGTGGCGTCATAGTTGATGTCTAATCGTGGCGTCATAGTTGATGTCCGATCGTGAGGTCTAATCGTGGAGTCATAGTTGATGTCTAATCGTGGCGTCAGAGTTGATTTCTAATAGTGGCGTCATAGTTGATGTTAATCGTGGCGTCATAGTCGATGTCTAATCTTGGCGTCATAGTTGATGTCTAATCGTGACGTCATAGTTGATGTCTAATCGTGGCGTCATGGTTGATGTCTAATCGTAGCGTCATAGTTGAATCTAATCGTGACGTCATAATTGATGTCTAATCGTGAAGTCATAGTTGATGTCTAATCGTGGCGTCATAGTTGATGTCTAATCGTGGCGTCATAGTTGATGTCTAATCGTGGCGTCATGGTTGATGTCTAATCGTGACGTCATAGTTGATGTCTAATCGTGGCGTCATAGTTGA
>SDVV010021543.1:0-13110 GCA_016164225.1 Gammarus roeselii
GACGACGAAGATCGTGACGCAGCATGCTAAATATCCGTTGTTACAATTGTGATGATATACTGCGTGAATATATTGCGTGAACATCTGTGCACTGTTTATTTGTGCCCAAGCAGTGTGAATGTCTATTATTCGTGACACAGATGGTGCTTTGTTTTATTTTGTCCAAGCAGTGTGAATCTCAAGTTAATTAAATCAACCTGAGTTAGAAAGAATCGGTAAATATCTGCTGCCGCTTTCCACTCCTTTTTTTCGACGTTTCAGTATAAAACCGATGAAAACACAAATCACAATTACGTGTTCATATTCGAGAGAAAAAATTGAGTTTGTTTGCAATTTGGCAAAAGCGTTCTTCCTCCAGCAGATATTGGTCTAGGATAATAAGTATCAAATTTATCTGCAACAATGGTATCGGAAAGGAAAAAAAAAACTTTAGCGATGCCTCCCCTAATTGAGTTTAGTCCGCTACCTAATTCCATCCAGTGTGTTCAGTGCAATACCACCAAGTTTTATTTTAAAAATTTGATTATATGGAAGTAAAATAACATATAATCGTGGGAATACACTTTGATTTTCAAATTACGTTTGCTGTAAATAACGTTGGGGATAAACTCTCGGTGTGGCGACTCCTTGTATATTGATTAGGTTTAATGGTCTGCACATGTCGACACAGTGAAACTTCAGAAAGTATTACAGATTTGTTGTTGATATCATCACAGTTACATTTCAGATAGAGTCACAGTTACATTTTAGATCACATCACAGCTAAATTTAGAAAGTATGTACGGTTCTTGGATCGTTAAATTGATTTTTTTTTTGGGTCTGCTAAGCAGCGACACCAAATTGATTCGCACACTTTAAAATTTTTTGATTGCCTGTTCATTCCGTTTTGTACACTTTATCATAACGAGGCAGAATTTTATTCATCCTGAGTTCATGAAGGACGTCACAAAGCTAATTTCTGTGTTTAGACTTAAATATCCTTCCAATAAGATTAGATTTATTAATGTATGTTTTTTTATGATTGTGTGTATTCACTCATCTGCCCGGAGGAAACATGACATGTGCTCACTCATACTCAACAACGTGCATTCTCAATGTGGCGATGTGAAAATCAAAGCATGAAAGGTCCCTATTGGTAGAGTTGTACTTACATGAACAGATCAATATGATTGGCACATGAAGGGTCCGACAAAATAACAGTCTACTTACTCATAATCGAGAGCGAAGTATAATTCATAAATGTCACTCATAATCGAGAGCGGAGTATAATTCATAAATGTCATTAGCGGCAATGTGTTACCTTAATGCCTAAAATCAATACTGCATGTCGCATATATAATAATCTATTGTGTCAAAATCTGATATTTGTTTTAGAAAATGGAGAATGCCTCTTATGCTGGGCGCAAGTCGGCGGATGCTTGCGCCAAAATATCAGCAGCATCACGAAGATAACGGAAAAACAAATTATAATTTTCTCAATCATTTTAATCAATTATTCGTAAATGGAATATTCGACTTGACTTATGATGAATTAGCAGATGATTAGATTAGGTTAAACAGGTCCGTCTCGCATAGCAGATGAATATGATGAATTAGATGAACACAGGAATGATAAAATTGATCATATATTCGATTCATATGTACGGTAATAGATACCCCTTTCCAGGAAGTGGGAATGAATGTGCTGATGCTACGTCATTCCCTACAGCTTTCTGGGAACCCGTAACGTCTTCTGGGTCTATGGAAGGTCTATGGAACCCGTAACGTTTTCTAGGTTTATTTAACGTTTAAGGAACCCATAACGTTATCTGGGTCTATTTTGCGTCCATGGACCCCGAAACGTTTTATGAGTCTATGGAACGTCATGGACCCCGTAACGTTTTATGGGTCTATGGAAACTGTACAAGCAATCGTCGACTTCAACGTTCCTTTTTACTAAGTATTGCAAGGACCATTTTTCTGCCCATGTGTTGAAGCACACGGCAGTGACCAAGAGCTGCTCTGTACTTCATCTTAACACGTCAAACGTTGGCGACGTCCCGTTAGAAATAGTCGAGAAATTGCCCTGCCTGAGAATGTCGGCGGTGGGGGAAACTAACGACGTGGCGTCGTTGATGAAAAATGACCAAAAATGTCTCGGAATTTGGAAGAGGAAATGAAGGGTCTACTCGCTTGATATGGGCGATGAAGGTTCAGAAATCAAGGTGTGGTACGATTTGATGAAATTGCATTGGATCAAACTGACAAAATTTGTTTTAAAACCATGCTGTACATTTTGAAGTTACATTTATTACCTCTGGAAACAATGTTGTCATAATTCTAAGGTAGAAGTAAACTGTCATGACTTTGAACCGTTGTTAAGTTCTCCTGTTTACGATATAGAATGATTATTTTTACATATGTCATCACTTTACAGCTGAAGTTTTCTAGAATAGAATAGAGATTTTGCGTGTGCCGGCATTTGGGATTTATTCATGAGATTTATTCGTGCGATTGCAAGGCGGTACGAATCCCTCTATGTGGCAGCACTTTGGATTTGGATATGAGCCGTTTCAAGACGACTACTTGGCTCCGTGTATCAGTGAAAAATGTATGCGAACATATTTGTAGCATCTGAAAAGTACCAACTGATGTATCGAATAATTTAATATATAAATTCCAGAGCTTCAATCTCTTTGGAACGTGGTAGTATCTTCGCTATATGTAAACTGCTATAATTCTGAGACAATGACACCGGGTGGGTTCGACAAGGTGTTGTTATTCTACGGGATGGATGACGTTCAATCGATGCCAGGTGCCGCCACGTCTATAAATACACTCTTTTTAACAAATGACCGCTTTAAGTAACGAAAATAAAGAGTAATTTATCCACTTAACTTTCTATGATCACAAAAGTGTATCTACGTTTGTTATAATAAATTGTGAGGGGACAGTAGCCCCAACAATTGGAATTAAGATAAACTGGCAACTCCTGTTGACGCTCATTGGTGCTCATTTAGAGACACCGGATTACGGAAGCAAATAACTAGCATAAGAAAGTTAATGACAGAACGAGTTTCAACTCGTTACGGCAAGCGGCAACATCTAGCGGCAACATCTTACGGCGACTACCCCGCTAGTAGCAGCCCCGAGTAAGCTCGCAGCACTGCAACCAGAACCATCAAACAGTCATTCTGGTATTTATGAAGCTAGCGTGTGTGCCTGCAAGAAATTCCGTGTCCAACCTCGAAGGCATTGCCATGCTTCCGTGGAGACAACTTGAATAGGGCCCCAGAACCGAATGCAAGAAGCAACAGCTCTAAACAGAAACTCCATAGCCTGCCATGGGCGAATCTAACGACTAAGTCGAAGGCAGAATCCTGGGCTCCGGGTCAAATGAGAACCCCCGAAGAATGCCCCCCCCCCCGGCATTGCATTCTTATCCCGGTTGACGAGACAGAAAAACAGCTAAGTACCCCACTTGCCATTTGTTTATTTTGAATTGATACAATTCTTTACATGCAATATATTGATGAATTCAATCGACAAGGGCAACTTCGAATGTCATTTAATCCCCGTTCTGTGCTCTTGCTGCCATTAACAGACAGTTTCTTGGAACTAAAACACAGTAAAAAGCTACGATTTAATCTGACGTAAACATGTTACGTGTTAGGGATGTTGCCAATGTTAGGGATGTTGCCAATGATAGGGATGTTGCCAATGTTAGAGATGTTGCCAATGTTAGGGATGTTGCCAATGTTAGGGATGTTGCCAATGTTAGGGATGTTGCCAATGTTAGGGATGTTGCCAATGTTAGGGATGTTGCCAATGTTAGAGATGTTGCCAATGTTAGGGATGTTGCCAATGTTAGGGATGTTGCCAATGTTAGGGATGTTGCCAATGTTAGGGATGTTGCCAATGCTGGGGATGTTGCCAATGGTAGGGATGTTGCCAATGACCGCGAAGGCCCAGCGACAATCTCGTAATTGTGTTCTTTGCCACGGTGTGTTTCTCACTCCTCGTTACTAGGGCAATATCTGAAATACCATTTCAGACCTGCTGCGCTTTATATGAATCATTTATTCATTGATCAGCTTCCAGGGAACTTCAGAAAACGAAAAATAAAGAATTACTTTTAACCAAATTTTTCGTACTTCACAGTCAAAGCCATTTTGTTGACTACCATTTTTTACTACACACAAAATCCCGTACTTGCTTTGAGACAATTCACGACAAAATTCAAACTGTTGCCAGGTAGAGTGATTCGTATAGTTTCAGTCTTAGAGTCTTGTGGCTAGATCCCGATCATACGCTGCATGTTTCAGTTTTTTTTATTGAAGAAAAGAAATTAAAAGTGACTGTATGGTTAACCGTGAAACGAACACTTCATCAATTTAAATAATGATTTGAAATTACATGTGTGCATCTCCGCTTAAAATAAAAATTAAGTTATCCTATTTGACTAAACAAAAGCTGCGAAGCATTGACGGGGACCCAAACGATCAGATAGGCAAATTTTTCGGTGTGGACAGCAGCATGCACAGCACCGCTCGGGTCACATCAACTATTCACATCAACAACATGCACAGCACCGCTCGGGTCACATCAACTCGTCACATCAACACCATGCACAGCACCGCTCGGGTCACATCAACTCGTCACATAAACACCATGCACAGCACCGCTCGGGTCACATCAACTCGTCACATCAACACCATGCACACCACCGCTCGGGTCACATCAACTCGTCACATCAACACCATGCACAGCACAGCTCGAGTCACATCAACTCGTCACACCAACACCATGCACAGCACCGCTCGGGTCACATCAACTCATCACATCAACAATATGCACAGCACCGCTCGGGTCACATCAACTCGTCACGCCAACACCATGCACAGCACCGCTCGGGTCACATCAACTCGTCACATCAACACCATGCACAGCACAGCTCGGGTCACATCAACTCGTCACATCAACATCATGCACAACACCGCTCGGGTCACATCAACTCGTCACACCAACACTATGCACAGCACCGCTCGGGTCACATCAACTCGTCACATCAACACCATGCACAGCACCGCTCGGGTCACATCAACTCGTCATATCAACACCAAGCACAGCACCGCTCAGGTCACATCAACTCGTCACATCAAAACCATGCACAGCACCGCTCGGAACACATCAACTCGTCACATCAACACCATGCACAGCACGGGTCACATCAACTCGTCACATGAACACCATGCACAGCACAGCTCGGGTCACACCAACTCGCCACATCAACACCATGCACAGCACCGCTCGGGTCACATCAACTCGTCACATCAACGCCATGCACAGCACCGCCCGGGTCACATCAACTCGTCACATCAACACCGTGCACAGCACTGCTCGGGTCACATCAACTCGTCACATCAACACCATGCACGGCACCGCTCGGGTCACATCAACTCGTCACATCAACACCATGCACAGCACAGCTCGGGTCACATCAACTCGTCACACCAACACCATGCACAGCACCGCTCGGGTCACATCAACTCGTTTCATCAACACCATGCACAGCATTGCTCGGGTCACATCAACTCGTAACATAAACACCATGCATAGCACCGCTCAGGTCACATCAACTCGTTTTATCACACCATGCACAGCACTGCTCGGGTCACATCATCTAGTCACATGAACACCAAGCCCATCATTGCTCGGGTCACATCAACTCGACACATCAACATCATGCACAGCACCGCTTGGGTCACATCAACTCGTCACATCAACACCATGCACAGCACAGCTCGGGTCACATCAACTCGCCTCACCAACACTATGCACAGCACCGCTCGGGTCACATCAACTCGTCACATCAACACCATGCACAGCACCGCTCGGGTCACATCAACTCGTCACATCAACACCATGCACAGCACCGCTCGAGTCACATCAACTCGTATGTAATCTCACTAAATAGATGGGTCTAGAGACCGCAACTGGTTTACGAATGGCCGTATTATATTTATTTGAATTGTAAAGTATATTAATCATGATGAGGGACCATCCAAATAGTAAAAGTAGGCAATGCATTCGATATTAATGACGAATAGAAGAAAGTTCCGTTCCATGTCGTCTGAGTTGAAAATTCTGCATTGCTGAAACCACCTTTACGATATATATCATCGAGCGTACGAAACATTGTGCAATGAGTTGTTTGTAAGGTTGTTCTCCACTACTATAAATTATTGACAAGGTTTCTGTCGAACGGACGCGCATCTGATCGTACAACAGGTCAAGCGTGTGGTTCGAGTCCTACCAGCGGGCTCAAAATATATTAAATTGACAATAGAAGTTCAGTGACGAATCAAGCGGACATTGCCCTGTTATCCTGCCAGACCATCATTATCTTGTAGACGATTGCACTGTTGCTCACCCGTGGCTGCGATAGTACAAACCTACTCGGTGTGTGTTACTTGGTGTGTGTTACTTGGTGTGTGTTACTTGGTGTGTGTTACTTGGTGTGTGTCACTTGGTGTGTGTTACTTGGTGTGTGTTACTTGGTGTGTGTTACTTGGTGTGTGTTACTTGGTGTGTGTTACTTGGTGTGTGTTACTTGGTGTGTGTTCACTTGGTGTGTGTTACTTGGTGTATGTTACTTGTTGTGTGTTACTTGGTGTGTGCTATTTGGTGTGTGTTACTTGGTGTGTGTTACTTGGTGTGTGTTACTTGGTGTGTGTTACTTGGTGTGTGTTACTTAGTGTATGTTACTTGGTGTGTGTTATTTGGTGTGGGTTACTTAGTGTGTGTTACTTGGTGTGTATTACTTGATGTGTGTCTGGCGCCGTGCCATTTCCGGCATTTGGCGCCTGTTAATCCTGCAGGGTATGCTATCTTGAGCTAGAAGTCGACAAAGTAGGTTGCAGGTATACCAGCAGATCTCCTGCTGGGAACTCAGTGTTCAGTATGGTGGGCAGCACGAAGGGCTGGTTTAGGCCAGCACAGGAGCTGCGTAGGGCTCCTCGGTGGGCTGAGAACTCCGTCTGTGGTAAAGCCTGTGGCACAGAATACACATTGGGCATGCTGGATCTTTAAGAACAAATATCCGTGACTCAATCGACAGGTCTGAAGGCGAAGTCGAGTGAGGGTGACCTGAGAATGTCGGTCGAGACTTTCCTGCGCAGAGCGGCCAAGCAATGGCTTGTTTGACGAGACAGTACACATGAATGTATTTTCGTCGATGAATAGTGTTTTCATAAATGGTAAACTTTAGTCCTGACCGAGATTCAATTCCGCGTCGATTGAATGCGAGTCTGGAACTCCAACCACTCGGCCATCTATCAAAACAAAAGTTGTGATTCAAGCTTTCGTCGCTATTGTGCTGTTTAGGATCGATTGCCAATTCCTTGGCTTGTCACTGTTACAGCACAACAACCGTGCTGTCAAGGTATTCCTTGGCTTGTCACTGTTACAGCACAACCATCGTGCTGTAAAGGTATTCGTTGGCTTGTCACCGTTACAGCACAACAACCGTGCTGTAAAGGTATTCCTTGGCTTGCCACTGTTACAGCACAACAACCGTGCTGTAAAGGTATTCCTTGACTTGTCACTGTTACAGCACAACCACCGTGCTGTAAAGGTATTCCTTGGCTTGTCACTGTTACGGCACAACAACCGTGCTGTAAAGGTATTCCTTGGCTTGTCACTGTTACAGCACAACAACTGTGCTGTAAAGGTATTCCTTGGCTTGCCACTGTTACAGCACAACAACCGTGCTGTAAAGGTATTCCTTGACTTGTCACTGTTACAGCACAACCACCGTGCTGTAAAGGTATTCCTTGGCTTGTCACTGTTACAGCACAACCACCGTGCTGTAAAGGTATTCCTTGGCTTGTCACTGTTACAGCACAACAACCGTGCTGTAAAGGTATTCCTTGGCTTATCACTGTTACAGCACAAAACCGTGCTGTAAAGGTATTCCTTGGCTTGCCACTGTTACGGCACAACAACCGTGCTGTAAAGGTATTCCTTGACTTGTCACTGTTACAGCACAACAACCGTGCTGTAAAGGTATTCCTTGGCTTGTCCCTGTTACAGCACAACAACCGTGCTGTAAAGGTATTCCTTGACTTGTCACTGTTACAGCACAACAACCGTGCTGTAAAGGTATTCCTTAGCTTGTCACTGTTACAGCAAAACAACCGTGCTGTCACTGTTACAGTACAACAACCGTGCTGTAAAGGTATTTCTTGGCTTGTCACTGTTACATCACAACAACCGTGCTGTCACTGTTACAGTACAACAACCGTGCTGTAAAGGTATTCCTTGGCTTGTCACTGTTACAGCACAACAACCTTGTTGTAAAGGTATTCCTTGTCTTATCACTGTTACAGCACAACTACCGTGCTATCACTGTTGCAGCACAGCAACCGTGCTGTAAAGGTTTGAGAGAGCGTACCAACAGTTCCGTGCGGAGACTCATGTAGATGAACAGATATTTCAGCTTGAACCGAGTGCTGGACTCTTTCGTATTCACGCGACGCGGAATCGAATCTTGGTGAGGATTAATGTTTTTCCAAACAATAAATCACTGTACATCTGCTTAAGTCTCTCAACAATATTGTTGGCGTATTCTCAGGAATATATTTTCAATGCATGAATGACGAAAATTAAACAAACAATACTTGCAAGTCTGTATGAGTTACCGGATCATGCATGCAAATAAATTGTTCAAACTTTTTCATAACGATGGTTTCCACTTTCATAACTCCTTCATAACGATGGTCTCCATTCTCATAACTCTTTCATAACGATGGTCTCCATTCTCATTTCTCTCATAACGATGGTCTCCATTCTCATAACTCATTCATAACGCTGGTCTGCATTCTCATAACTCTCCCATAACGATGGTTTCCATTCTCATAACTCCTTCGTAACGATGGTCTCCATTCTCATAACTCCTTCATAACGATGGCCTCCATTCTCATAACTTATTCATAACGCTGGTCTCCATTCTCATAACTCCTTCATAACGATGGTCTCCATTCTCATAACTCATTCATAACGCTGGTCTCCATTCTCATAACTTTCTCATAAAGATGGTCTCAATTCTCATAACTCCTTCATAACGATGGTCTCCATTCGCATAACTCATTCATAACGCTGGTCTCCATTCTCATAACTTTCTCATAAAGATGGTCTCAATTCTCATAACTCATTCATAACGCTGGTCTCCATTCTCATAACTGATTCATAATGATGGTCTTCATTCTCATAACTCCTTCATAACGATGGTTTCCATTTTCATAACTCATTCATAACGCTGGTCTCCATTCTCATACCTCTCTCATAACAATGGTCTTTATTCTCATTACTTGAAGCACAGTTCCAATCTTCATTGTATGATCGGCATTACTCCAAACACTCGCAAGAAAAGAGCGTTAGGTGCCATAACGAAAATTAACTTCCCTGCAAGGAAGTACCCGCGTTTACTCTCGTTAAATTGTTCTCAAATGCAATCTGAGGCACAAGCCGCCATCAGTTCAAATCGGATCGAGTAGAAGCGGCCATGATTCAAAGACGCTGTTATCCTGGTTTGTGCGTGCGTAATCCTGTTACAGTGAAACTGGCTTAGCATTGCTTGATCGAGTACCAATCAAGCCGGTCAAGCAATGTTCAGAACTGCTCCATAAACAGGCATGCAAGTGTGCACAGAGGTCAATATCGGCGTGGGCTCACTTTAAACAGATCACAGGTTGTAGTAAACACGGTGAATCCTCTCGACGACCACGAAAAGATTGTGAACCTATTCTTTCCCTTTTGAATCAGCAATTGGACATGAGACGATAATTTTTAAACCTAAATTTCTATGAACACGAAGTCGTAGAACAAAAAAAATTATCGGAGGAAGAAAAAAATGTTTTGAGGATGCAATCAGTATAAATTATATTAAATATATCATGATGCCACTATCTCAATAGCTATATACACCTTACTGAATTGCTTTGAATGCTTCAGGATATGGAAAAATTAAGGTAGGCTGCATTCCTAACTACCAGATTATTTTACATATTTACGTCATTATTGTAGACCACAAGTGCCCAATTCAATTGTAAATTATGAAACCTTGGTTTCCAATGTGTGCTACAATCACATCTGATGAACAGTATTTACCGTGATCTACTGACAGGGCATTGCTGATTCTGGCGATCAGTCCTCGGTCCCAGGCTCGCGAGCAGTCCTCGGTCCCAGGCTTGCGAGCAGTCTTCGGTCCCAGGCTCGCTCGCCTCGACATGCTTGTTTATGAGTGAGTAAGGCGAGCAGACCTCGATCCCAGGCTCGCAAGCAGTCCTCAGTCTCAGGCTCGCTCGCCTCGACATGCTTGTTTATGAGAGAGTAAGGCGAACAGTCCCCGGTCCCAGGCTCGCTCGCCTCGACAGGCTCGTTTATGAGTGAGTAAGGCGAGCAGCCCTCGGTCCCAGGCTCGCTCGCCTCGACATGCTCGCTTATGAGTGAGTATGTCGAAGCGGGCAAACCACATAGGAATGGCGTTGGCTCATATCTTGTGCATATTTCCTCCAAGTCATCTTCTAATTAAATTCCGCAGATCCAGTCGCAGGAGGCCTCTATTATCCGTGTGAAGAATATGAGTATGTGATGAAAACTGGCTGACGCCTGAGGCCGCCAGTGTATTCGTACATAACGACATCAAACTATTGCGCTCTAAATGCAGCCGCATAGAAAATACCCTCGGATGATTTTGGCTCTACAATATTGTTCCGTCCGATGTATTTCGATTGATGCAGACTGAGTGAAATAATAATATATTTAATTCAATGTTTTTTAAGCTGTCCTGAAATAAACGAGGGAATAAGAGGGGTAACTTTTATAATATTTTTTTTTGACACACGTTCGTGGTATCTAAAATTGCCTATGCTATTTTCATAGTTGCAACTGAAATTGGAGTTGAATTACATTTTTAATACCTTTAACAGTATTAACAATCTAATCCGCCCGGAATTTAATCGTCTCGCTTGTATACAACATGTGTCAGCTCCGCCAGACAGTTCTGCCTCATTGACTCTCCCTCGGACCGAGAAAGAGCAATAATGCTGTGCTGGCACTCTTTTCAATTTGGCCCAAAGAGTGTCTGTGTCATTCCGCCAAAAACTTGTACACCAATTGCGCGGCCTTAAAAAGGCCGCGCCTCGCCAGTGACGCGAACGACTCTAACGACGCGGGCTCGGAGAGAATTTGGTGGAAAAACAAGATGGGGTTACAGTATTTTTAGTTAATGTGGAATAGTTAGAGCCTACTTGTTAGGGATTAGAGCCTGCTGCTGGAGGGTTAGAGCTTGCTGGTAAAGGGTTAGAGCCTGGAAGATTAGGGTCAGAGCCTGCTTGTGAAAGGCTATAGCCAGCTCGTAGAGGGTTATAAAGCCTGCCGGTGGAGGGTACCAGCCTACTAGAGGAGGGTTAGAGCTGGCTGGTGGAGGATTAGAACCTGCTGGTGGAGAGTTAGAGCCTGCTGGTGGAGGGTTGGAGCCTGCTAGATTTCAATAAAGGCCTGCTGGTGAGCGCCGATTCATAAGCATTGGATGTCTCAAGGAAGTGGTAGTGGGAGCGCACATGGGTTGAAAACAGAATTCTATACATACCAAATAAATTCATCCTGTCACATTTGGTGAAACGTTTCAACATTTAGTCAGCAGATACTTTCGAGTCTGTACTATTGGTCTTGCTGGTCGTACAAATTGGTCGTACAAATTCTCCGGTGTATGTGTTTAAACTCTGAAACATCGGTTTATCCTTACTGGACGAGCTTTCATTTTTTTAAGAAACAATGATTGTGATAAGTCGCCAATTGCTTCCATTCGTCATTCACGAAGGTCGTACGTAAGTCGATAGTCACGGAAGGTTGTACGTAACTCGACAGTCACGGAAGGTTGTCACGGTAGTCACGGAAGGTTGTACGTAAGTCGATAGTCACGGAAGGTCGTACGTAACTCGACAGCCACGGAAGGTTGTCACGGTAGTCACGGAAGGTTGTACATAAGTCGATAGTCACGGAAGGTTGTACGTAAGTCGACAGTCACTGAAAGTTGTACGTAAGTCGATAGTCACGGAAGGTTGTACGTAAGTCGATAGTCACGGAAGGTTGTACATAAGTCGATAGTGACGGAAGATCGTAAGTAAGTCGACAGTCACGGAAATTTGTACGTAAGTCGATAGTCACGGAAGGTTGTACGTAAGTCGATAGTCACGCAAGGTTGTACATAACTCGATAGTCACGGAAGGTTGTACGTAAGTCGATAGTTTGATACGATATTACCGATTCTGAAACAATTAATTCGAGTGCATGTGCACTCTTTGACTGGATAAATATAGAACTATATTGGCACGGATATCGATATCACAGCCTTGTCTGTCTGTGTACCCGAGTGTATAATCGTTCACAACTCCGACCTTTTATCTGTCCGCCCACCCGTCGGGATGGGGGAACATTTTTTTATAGTGCGGGCGCGATGGACCCATCATAATTTACTTAGAAATAAAAATTGCGTACCAACTATCGAACCCTGACCATATTTACTGTATTGGCCTGAGTTTTTTCCGACAATCAAACTGTTCCACCTACAGAGCTATTACCATTCATAGAGCGGGTACACTTACGAAAACATTGTCAAATGAAATTCGCTTCTAGCAAGGCTTATCCACAAACCATCTGAATTCAAGCTCATGCTTTCCTCGGTTACTCGCTTAAAATAAAAACGGCAACACTGCACTCCATCCTCACTTCGATGCCCGCTGCTCTCGGAGGTCACTGCTCTCAGATATCTCTGCTGTTAGAGCCCACTGCTCTCAGAGTCCACCACTCTATGTCCACTGCTCTCAGAGCTCACTCTCTCAGAGTCCACCACTCTATGTCCACTGCTCTCAGAGTCCACCACTCTATGTCCACTGCTCTCAGAGCTCACTGCTCTCAGAGTCCACCACTCTATGTCCACTGCTCTCAGAGCTCACTGCTCTCAGAGTCCACCACTCTATGTCCACTGCTCTCAGAGCTCACTCTCTCAGAGTCCACCACCCTAAGTGTCCACTGCTCTGAGAGCTCACTGCTCTCAGAGTCCACCAC
>SDVV010021544.1:0-13109 GCA_016164225.1 Gammarus roeselii
AGCTCTATCTTATTAATTCACAGAGCTGTTTGTGTGACATACTAACTACCAATAAGACCCTAAGGATATCAAGGAGCTTTCAGAGAAGCCGTAAGATATCTGCGAAGCTGCAGGCATTCACAGAGACCATAGGATTCCTCAGACGCAATGTGCGTGGATTGGCAGGAGCAAAGAGTGAAGGATATTCGACGCATTCTCTTAGGGCAATGAGTGAGGCAGGAGATGAGGGGCTCAGAAGCCTGAGTGAAGAGAAGGACGAGGGAATCATGTCAGCATCTGACGTCAGCATTCGAGGTCAGCCTCCGACGTCAGCATTCAACGTCAGCATCTGACGTCAGCATTCCACGTCTGCATCTGACGTCAGCAATCAACGTCAGGTTTCACGATTCCACACATCGTGCGTTTGTACGATAGCACGCATCATTCGTTTGAACGATCCCACACTTGTTTCGTTTGTACGATCCCAAACGCTGTTTGTTTGTACGATCTCACGCATCGTTCGTATGTACGATTCCACACATCGTTCGTTTGTACGATCCCACACATCGTTCATTTGTACCATCCCACACTTGTCTCGTTTGTACGATTCGACTCATCATTCGTCGTACGATCCCACACGTCGTTCGTTTGTACGATCCCACACATGTTTATTCACACATTGTTTGTTTGCACAATCCCAAATATCGTTCGTTTGTATGATCCCACACTTCGTTTGTTTGTACGATCCCACACATCGTTCGTTTATACGATCTCACAGTGTCGTCCGTTTGAACGATCTCACACATCGTTGGTATGTACGATCAAACACATTGTTCATATGTGCGATCCCACACATCGTTCGTTGCATTTGCGCGATCGCATACATCGTACGTTTGTACGATCTCACACATCTTTCTTCGGTACGATTCCACAGATCGTTCGTTTATATGATCGCAGAGTGTCGTTCGTTTGTACGATCCCACACTTCGTTCGTTTGTACGATCCCACACATTGGTCGTTTGTACGATCCCACACTTCGTTTGTTAGTACGATTCCACACATCGTTCGTGTGGTAGGATTTAGCACATCGTTGGAATGTACGATCCCACACACCGTTCGTTTGTACTATCCCACACATGTTTGTTTCAAGGATTTCTCACATTGTTTGTTTGCACGATCCCACACATCTTTCGTATGTACGATCCAACACATCGTTCGTTTGTACGATCCCATACATCGTTCGTTTGTAAGATTCCACACATCGTTCATTTGTATGATGGATACTTGTTTGGTTTGTACGATTCCACACATCGTTCGTTTATACGATCCCACACATCGTCCGTTTGTACGATCCCACACATCATTCATTTGAACGATCACACATCGTTCGTTTGTACGATCCCTCACATCATTCGTTTGTACGATCCCACACATCGTTCGTTTGTACGATCTCACACATCATTCGTTTGTACGATCCCATACATTGTTCGTATGCGGGATCCCATACATCGTTCGTTTCGTTTGTACGATCGCACACATAGTTCGTTTGAACGATCCCACTTATCGTTCGTTTGTACGAACTCACACATCTTTCGTTCGTAGTATCCCACACGTAGTTCTTTTGCACGACCCCACACATCATTCGTTCATACGATCTCACACATCGTTCGTTCGTACGATTCCACCCGTCGTTCGTTTGTACGATCCCAAACATTGTTCGTTTGTACGATCCGAAACATGTTTGTTTCTACGATTTCATATATTGTTTGTTTGCACGATCCCGCACATCGTTCGCTTGTACGATCCCACACATCGTTCGTTTACACATTCCCACACATCGTTCGTTTGTAGGATCCCACACATCGTTCGTTTGTACGATCCCATTCAACGGTCATTTATACGATCCCACACATAGTTCGTGTGTACGATCCCAAACATCGTTCGTTTGTACAAACCCACACATGTTTGTTTCTACGATTTCACACATTGTTTGTTTGCACGTTCTCGCACATTGTTCGTTTGTACGATCCCACACATCGTTCGTTCGTACGAACCCACACATCGTTCGTTTGTACTTCCCACACATCATTTGTTTATACGATCACACACATCCTTCGTTGTACGATCCCACACATTACTTGCTTCTGCGATCCACTCATTGGTTGTTTGCACGATCCCACACATTGTTTGTTTGCAAAATCCCGCACATCGTTTGTTTCATCGATTCCACACATTGTTTGTTTGCACGATCCCACACATCGTTTGTTTCTACGATCCAACATATTGTTTGTTTACAAAATCCCACACATCGTTTGTTTGTACAATCCCACATATCGTTTGTTTGCACGATCCAGCTGATATTCGTGTTATGCAAGCTGTTTTATCGAAACAACTTTTTCCTTGATATTTATTTTCCACAAGCCTCAATGATTTTCAGTTGACGACAGGTCTTTCGTGCACTTCGTTTGTACTGAGTCATTCCACGCCAAGGTAGGCAATTGTTAATACCAGCGCTGGTTTCCTATGTAGATAAAAAAACTCTATGCAACGACAATTTGAAATATTAAAGGTTTTCTGGTGTTTGGTGCTGACGTACACACAGATTTATATGATCAATTCCTAAACCCATTTGTTTTATGTTCTGTTTCTGAAGGCGTGCGACAACCCCTGGTGTTCGGCAACTCCTAATTAGAAATCCTTTCTCATTGACGCGTATTGTGTTGGTAAAAAAAGAGCGGCAACATTGCAAAACATGCATATTGTAGTGGACGCTTCTTATTTTTTTAGACTCTCAGATTATGCAACAAGACTAAAGCATGCCTGTAGTTTCCTCTAATTTTTATACGATCGCACAATATGTAAACAAGCCTAAAACATTAATTGCGCTTCCTATATTTTTAGACTCTCACTGTATGCGGACTGGCATATAGTTTTATATTTCTTTATATTATCTCACAAAATGCGAACTATCCTAAAAAACATGTAGTTTTCTATATATTTTTATTGACTATCTCACAATATGCAAACAAGTCCACAAACTTGTTGAGGTTTTCAATCACACCCACACTATTTTTCTACCGTCCGAACAGCTGAGTGACAATTATTGCAATGCCCTCAATATCTTCCAGCATTCTATTGCCCGAACGACGCATCGATTATCTGCACCAATGTACTTTCGGTTACAAAAATAGAGACATTATTTTTAATTTAGTTTTTTGTTTACGACATCCCTGCACCGAGATTGTATGTTGTATAGTGCATAGTTACACTATATTTACACAGACGCTTGGCTGTAAACATAACCATCAAAACTTACCTAACTACATATAATTCGATTTAATTGAAGTTTAAATAGAACGCTAAATTAAAAATAAGGTTTCTATTTTTGTAACCGATAGTACTTCTTTTCCGGCCACCCGAACGGATTCGCATAAGCCTCAACAAACCGCTCCAGCCGAAGACGCCTCCCCTCTTTCTGTTGATTTAATCTGTAGAGACAATCATAAATAAATAAAGTCGACATAGGTATGGAAGAAGTTGAAGTGCTCCATTATACTCGACTAAAACTACATTGAAGTGAAGCAACCATTTGCATGTATACCAGGAAAAACATTCACTGTTTGATAAGCATCGTTAAGGTTCTTTGCATCCTCATTGCAGTGTTTTCGTTGGCGAGTGTTAAATTTAATGAGGGAAATAGTTTCAGCTGATGCATTGTTTCCAGTTGCGTTGATGTCATACGCGGCTCATTAACACATTACAGTGAGTACAGCGCTCACTGAACTCAGTATCAGCACTCACTGATGGAGTAACGGGCGAGGCAAGGCACCAAAATAAACTTCACTACTACTAACTGAAAAAAAAACGTACGCAACCAGAATTTTTCAACGATTAATTGATTGAGGAAAAAATTCCACGGCATATTATCTGAGTTAATAATTCTTCTAGTGGAATTCTGCATCGCATATTCTGACCAAGTTTAAATAATTAACAAACATTTATCACTTGAGAATTTTATGAATATATATTTTGTAACTTATTTTCTTTTCTTTCAGCACATAATTGAGATTCTTTTGTACTGGTGGTGAGAGAACCTGTGGAGGTTGAGGCAGGTACGGGCGTGTTTACTGAACACCACCAGGCTAGGGAGGAATAAAAGACGAGAGGAATAGAATTAGAGAGGAATAGAACCAGAGAGGAATAGAACCAGAGAGGAATAGAACCAGATAGAAATAGAACCAGAGAGGAATAGAACCAGAGAGGAATATAATCAGATAGGAATAGAGCCAGAGAGGAATAGAACCAGAAAGGAATAGAACCAGAGAGCAATAGAACCTGAAAGGCATGTCACCAGCGAGGAATTGTACTAGAGAGGAGTCACCAGAGCTAAATAAAACCAGGGAGGAATCTAACCAAAGAGAAGTATAATAATAGAGGAATAGAACTAGAGCTGAATAGAACCAGAGAGGAATTGTTTTTATTGCTCGTTTTAATCGCTCAAATAGTTTTCATCGCGCAAATCGCTCCCGTGCTAATTAATAGCTGGTGTAAGACGTGAGTCGACATCAGTACAGGTTTGAGCAGGTGTCTACGGACAAACTCCTTTGAGCTTTTTCCGTGTTAGTGGTCGTGATAAGTGCAGTGGTCGTGGTAGTAGATAACTAATAAATAACTAGCAAATAATTAAGTGTGGGAGTGTAGGTGCCTAAGTTATTGAATAAAGCGTGCGCGCGCAGTATTGGAGTGCGAGCAAGACGACGAGGATCCCGAAAGAGGATGGCGTCGCTTCTCTAGCTCAGCTCGGTCTGACTCGCCAGGCTAAGCAAGGACGTCTTCAGGGACTTCGATGAGCAGGGCGTTAAGTGTCTGGTTTGCGACTCCTGCGAAGTGGATGACAGGATGGACGAGGTCCTAAAGGTCTTCCAGGATCTGCGGACGAGGAACGACGATGACGGAAAGGGCGGAGGACTTGTGGCCAAGGTCTTCGTCCTCGAGCACCAGCATCGCACTGTCATCAGCGAGTCGGAACGCTAGAATGACGGTGTTCTGGAGGTGGTGAAGGATACCAAACGTCTGCGTGAGTGCGGTAGTGACCTTGACGGTCACTACTAGAGGTTGGTGGTAGAGTTGAAGGTTGAATTGGGAACCCTATAAGCGAATTTTGATTCTGCGAAGCAGGGTCTTCAGTCCTTTGCTTCAACCCTGAAATAGAACTTACTTTCCGATATGGAGAAGGCTGGCAAAGGTCTGGTTAAAACATCAAGGAAACTAGTAACAGTGAGTGAGCTGGTACTCCATGCTTTACAGTATGATGAAGAGGCATCCCGGAAGTAGGTTGTTCGGGAGGACCCAGTTCGATCGCGGAGGAGTCTTGGTGACTTAGCTTTGACTTCCAACCGTGCCGTACTTGGAAAGAGCATGCAACGTCAGCTTGCAACCACCCCTAAACAAATGTCAGGGCTATCGGTAGATGTGAACTCAAAACTCTCGTCCTCCCCTAAACCCACGTCCGGGCTACCTACTTCGCGTCAGCCCATGGGGTCATCAGCTGACGGTGAACCAATAATTGAGACTAAACCGATGCCTCAGACCGAGACATCCGCAGCAGGTTTAGAACCGGTCCACTTTCATGAACCAGCCCGCGTTCGTGATGCCAACGCAAAACATCACCAGTGAAACACCAGATAACAGTGAACACCGCATCCACCCTCATGTAACGCTCAACAGCACTCCCATACCTCACAGTCCCACTACAACTATCCTTGGAGTGACTTATGACACGGGGATAACATTCAAGCCTCACACAAACAACTTCGGCATCAATGCCAGACGTGTAAGTGGCACTCATCACAACCACTTACCGTCACTCCAAGGAATCCATTACAAGACTATATAAGCAATTCATCAGGCCCCCAATCTCCAACGCATACACCGCTTGGTCCTCTGACCTTGCACTTACACACATTAGTTTACTACAGACGATACAGATCACGACCTTGTGCATCGAAACGGGCTTTACACAGACCCCAATCATTCCGCACTTGCATGAGGAAACAAAGGTCCTCCCTTTCAAACATCATCTTGATATGAGAGGGACTCAATTCTTCAACAAAATTTCAGAACGGACACACCCCCGCCCCACAACCTACTGACCTCGTATAACCAACCGACACCAACACAACACACCGGCAACACAATTCGGTTCTCTTCACGCGATCATCCCTGTTCCTACAGATGACACATCTATTCACAAACAGATTCACACTTCTTTCATCAGACGAGCACAGAGTTAACACGGTCTTACAGAGTCACCCGCCTGAGGTCGACGTGGAATAGTTTTGGTCACCCCGGGGGTGACAGGGTCCTCCTGTCGCGACTAAGGTGCAGGTTCCACACAGCCCTCCAGTTATACCAGCATAAACTAAGGAATGTCAAGTTATAAAATGCATTTGTTAGACCGCATCTCGAGTATTCCGTTCAATTCTGGTCTCCATAGTTTAGAAAAGACGTTATTAAATTAGAGAAGGTTCAACGTAGAGCTACCAAACTCATCCTTTTGCTGGCGAATAAATCGTAAGTGGACAGGCTACGTGAACTCAATCTTTATTCGCTAGAGAAATGTCTAGTTAGCGGCGACATGGTCGAAGTGTGGAAGATTATGAAGGGAAAGGAAAACGTCGACCGATCAGATCTTTTCACTCTAGTTACGCACGGAGTGATTAGGAACAGTGGATACAAAATCGTTGGGAAACGTTTCTCACTCGACATCACGCTCAATTTCTTCACGTCTAGAGTTGTCGAAGAATGGAATAAATTTCCAGCGGAGGTGGGAAACAGCAATACATTCGAAACGTTTGAGTTTTGCTTGATAAGTTCTTCACAAATCCGCAGATAAACAGCTAAGCTGTTCCCTTTCTTGATGTTATAACAACAGAAATAGCACATGAAGCTCTCTTAGACGTTTTACTTCTGTACTAATAATCTTGTAATCAAAAGGCAACCTAGTTTGGATCAATAGTCCTATTGTTGTCTTCTTACACTTGCAATCACGTGTCAACACTTGTAAACTTCCTATCTCTGTTTGCGATGCCTAATATAAGGCCTTGCACCTGCTGAAACACTCCCAACACGCACACGTCAGGTGGGTGCCCAGGTCATGGGCTGTGTGCCGGCCGTGGCCCCTCAATCGCAGAAGGAGCTAGGGTTAAGCAACAATAACAACAATGCAGAACACAATGTAAAGTTCACTGACCTGGACGGCGGAACTGAGACACTTGTCATAGGCCACTCTATCGTCCGTCGCCAGGCTGTCGAATTTGTTCATCTGTGTAAGAAGGCGGGTTGTCTGCAAACCCAATGCCACACTTGATAGAATCTAGATGCCCTTGCGGAGGTTGAGGTTTCCATGCCCGGAAAGTCTCATAATCGGTTATGTAGGCGACAATGATCTGAAGCAGCAAGGACTTAAGATTGCTAGCCAAGTATAGGCAGCTGGTTTCTAACCTAAAGACCAAAAAAATTCGAGTGGCCATATCATCCATCCTACCACGAATGAATGATGATGACGAGCTGTACAGTAAACTCACATATACAAATCGAGTCCTTGAGACTGTTTGCAAGTCCGAAGGAGTCTCCCTCATCAATTGTTTGATGACTTTCAGGAATAACCCGATCTTTTCCTGAAAGACAGCCTACGCCTGAACGACATAAGAAATGCAAGACTAGGCCGACTACTCCACTTATGCGCTAAGAAATATTATGCCCAAATGATAGGTCTAAATTTGGCCGCAGAGAACCCTACTAAGAGGGCTTCGCGTCCGCAGCAATTTCCCAGACAAGAGCGATGACCAATCAGTCGATTCAGGAGGAGGAAGCTGCGGACACGGTATAGAGGCGTTACAAGACTCACTCGAATGTACAGACAAAAAACGTGCAAATCGTGGATATGAATGTAACTCCAGGGACCGTTGAGATCCTGGAAAGCAGCCTCCACGTCGAGATCCTCCCAATGAAGAAGCTGACGATCAAGACACTCACCGTCTAAAGATCGTATTTTGTGACGCGCAGTCTTATGTCGTTAAGTTCGACACACTGGAGAGACTGGTGACCCTGTATTCGGTTGATGTCATTGACATGAACGAAAAAATAACCCATCCAGAGTAGAAACCTTGCAGTAGAGATAATACTACTAGGCTAGAAAATGTTCAGCGTGGACGAATCCACCACTAAAAAGAGAAGGGTGGGTCCATGCTGTACATCCAGGAGATGCTGCGCCCATTTCGTAGAACGACACTCGCCACAGTGTTTAGTGAAATTCTCAGCGCAGAAATTAAAATGGCCCATGCGACGCTGAAGCTGGCATTGGTGTACCGTGACAGCCACACCATTGCGGAAGACGATGCCCAACTCTATGAGAAGCTGAAAAAATTGTCTCAGATAATCACTAGACTATCATCATGGGGGGCGACTTCAATCTCCCTTATATTGACTGGGTGAGCCTTGTTTCACAGGCCCCAGGAAATAAACTGATGCAGTTTTTGCCGATAATGGCATAACTCAGTTTGTTTGTGAACCGACCCGGGGGAACAACAGACTTGACCTAGATATGGCAACTGGGGAGCACTTGGTCGGCAACATTCTAGTTGGCAACAAAGTAAGAAGTGCTGACAACAACACGGTGGAATTCACCAACAAAATGTCCCGTCACGCCCCCATGGGGCTGGGCGGGCAGACTTTCAGAGAGCAACTAAATGCGCTTAATTTGATCAAACAACCCAGAGATGGTACGATGGATGCTTGCTGCTGTATTCTAAAAGAGAGACTTTGAGATTCCTATGACCGATGCATACCCTTGTGGACAATTGATCCCGACCCAAGGGATCATACCCTCTTGGTAGAACGTCGAAGCTGTAATTGCCTTGAATCGTTGCGATCAACTAAATGCGCAACGAAGGACGGACAACACCGAATTTGATTAGATTTGATTTGATCCTCAGTTCCACCAGAGCCTCAACGCGAGTCATAATAGGTTCGCACGCCTCAGTGTGCGAGAAAAAAAAGACAATGCTTTTAAAATTAGAAAAAGTTGAAAAATTTAGCAATGTCAGACGCACGCTGCTGCGCATAAAAAAAACGCTTAGACAAAACGGACTTCCGCTACCAATAATTTAGAACTTCACGAGTAATATGTACGCACGCTAGGGCGTACAGGTAGCATCGTCGAGACTAGTTCAAGGTTTACGGCTGCACGGACAAAGTCAGCTCCTACAGCAACGCAACACGACCTAGTAGGTCGATTATAGTACATTTCATTTATTCAGGTAAGGCTCAGACGAAACGAATCCACGCTCAAATCATTTAAAACTTCAAGAGTAATATGTACGCACGCTAGTGCGCACAGGTATCATCATTGACACTGGTACAAGGCTCACGGCTACACGGACAAAGTCAGCTCCGAAAGTAACACAACAAAATGATTATAGCTACGCGGTTTAGTTAAGTAAAAGTACAATTTAGTTATTCAGGTATGATAAAGACTTAGACGAAACGAATCCCCGCCTCAAGTCACTCAGAACTCCAGGAGTAATATGCACGGCGCCAGTGCGCACAGGGTCGCTGTGATTTGAGCCTAATTTCCACCGGATGGGTCCCTCGATAACCCTCGGCTCGTCGCACCCAACTCAACTTGCCTCAACATGTTTCGACTGATTTCGACTCACCTCGACCAGCCTCGACGCGGCTCTCCCCCTCTGCGTCAGCAATGCTGCAGACTGTAATAACTAATTTCTCTACTCAAGCACTCCACATTTATACATCCCTCTGTGAATGGGTATTACAGCGTTGGGAAGAGGGAACAGAGGTTCCAGGATTTAGAGGGGCATCAAGAGGGTCCCACAGTTTCTCAAGAGGGTCCCAAAGGGTCTCAGGAGTGTCCCAAAGGGCCCCAGAAGGGTTTAAGTGGGTCCCCCTAAAACCTCCTGGTGTTCCAAGTCCCCCGGGTTCCTGAAACCCCGGGTCCCCCGAGTCCCGTGGGTTCCATGAGTACCCCCTTCCCTGGGTCACCTTGTCTCAACCAACCTCGATATATATAATAAAAAACAATGTAACATTTATCATCATGAAAAAAGGGTAGAGGAAAATAATAGAGCCCAGAAAATAAGAAATAATTTATTACTAAAATGAAGTGTTAATGATCTTTAAAATGAATAATCATCCATCCACCCCAAGACAACACCGAAAAAACGGCAGAAATGCATCACCAGGCGTGTAGGAGTCACTAGGCTGGTCCGATCCTCCAAACGCACTCAAGAGTGAAGCCTAGCGGATAACGTCAAGGAAAACCCTATGCATTGTTATAGCTATGTCAGCGAGCGAGCGTAGAATCGTTAATGACTCTGTTCGACCGCTAATGGATGATGATGGTGAGGACATCGTCAGTTTCCTGAATAGCTCTTTTTGCTCAGTGTTCAGAGGTGAGGGGTCCAATTACGAACGAGATACTGTTTGTGCTTGGAAAGTTACCCCAAACCACATTGTGTTCACGCGAGGGGAGGTTGTTCAACACGTCGAAGGACTGAACACTTACAAAGTGATTGGTACAGATGGACACCACTCAAGAGTTCTTAAGAAAAATCGGGAACAATTGGCGGATTCCCTGGCCCACATCTTCAACTTATCGACGGCGAATGGAGAGGTCAACGAAGACCGGTGAGCTGCTGATGTCACGGCAATCTTCAAGAAAGATTACCGGTAATTGCCCAGCAATTATCGACCAATCAGTTTGACGTCGATCGTGTGCAGATCCATCGAACGATTGATACGAGGTTATCTCGACGATCATCTGGAAGACAGCAGAGTGATTCATGACACTCAACACGGCTTCCGCCGCAAGAGGAACTGTCTGACGAATCTGCTGGACTTTTCTACGAGGTGATGAGCTTGCAAGACCCCCCCAATGCAGTGGATGTCATTTACTTAGACTTCCCAATAGCCTTCGATAAGGTGCCGCACAGGAGACTGTTACTCAAAGTCTCTGAGCTCGGCCTCGATGGCAACGTACTTCACTGGCAACGCACCTGGCAAACAGAGCGCAATCAAAGAGTTAGCATTGGCCAGGCTATGTCCGAATGGACCTTCGTTACCCCTGGGTGCCACAGGGCAACGTTTTGGGTTCGATCCTTTTCCTCATCATGGATGCGGGGTTTCTGTCCAAGCTATCGAAATTTGCCGATAACACGAATCTCTGTCATGTAGTATGGAGGGAGCGCGACAGACTTGCGATCCAACAGTATTCAGAAGCGTGGCAAAATGTACCGTCACGCACATGAGGCGTCACAATGCCAACTTCAACTTCACAATGGCTGGAAGTGATCTTGCCACCGTCGACTAACAGCGAGAATTGGGCGTCCTAATTTCAAAAGATTTGTAATGGGACGCACAGGTTGAGGAAAGTTACAAGATATCCAACCGCAAACATGGTTTCATCTTCAATCATTTTCTTGGCAAAAGAAAGGACATAGTATTGCCGTTTTACAAGTCCTCCGTCCGTCCCCACCTCGAGCATGCAGTCCAATTCTGGTCTCCACACGTGATGGGGGACAGTAAACTGAAACGCATCCAGCATTGTGATACTAAGCGCATCCTGAAGCGGCGCCACCACAGCTACTCGGATGGGTTCAAAGCCTCATCACTCTCAAGCAGCGAAGGTTGAGGGGCCAGCTCACTGAAACCTTAAAATGCCTGAAGGGGTTCGACAACGTGAGCCCTGTCTGTCTCACGATGTGCGAGGGATTCCATATATTAGGGCAATATTGGGAGCCGGATTAACCAAAGAGACTTACAAAGTTGGGTATCATCCCAAAATTAAACAATACTTTTTCATCATCAAATTTTACGTAATAAGGATTTTTGCTACCGCTGTCTTATCTCAACGTAATACGAAAAAACGCATACAAATATGAAAATCAAATAGATTCAATGCTTAGTGAGTGATAATTTAAAAGTCGTCTGGTTAGGCGTTACAATACCATGTCAAATGAAACATTTCCAACCGGTTCAACACTGTTTTCTTGTTATTCTCAATTGTGATATCTAGCAAAAAAATTGATTGGTGCTCATCGGCCAAAACAAGTGACGTCACAAATATTAAGAGTGCTGCAAGACGCGTGTTTGATTCTACGGAGCACTTCATTTCCATGTTCTTGTACACCCACATGCAACTAATGATCCGCCTAACCGCATTAAATCTTGTATTGACTCTCCATGCCTTTGGCCGCTGACGGTATGTTAAGAGGCTTGTCAATTTTTCATCGTTGCTGAATGTAGTATCGTTATTGTACAAAAATGTGACATAATTCGGTAGTACGACTCTGTTGTCTTGACTGAGTTTTCTGGTCTCAATGGTGAGTTGAATAAATGTAGTAAATAGGAAACATTTTTAGCCCTGTCGTCTTCGGATAGTTTCGTGGGAGTTGCTCATCAACTCCCGCTTAGAGAAACAATTCACTGTGTTGAATTCCAAAACTTATTTTCGTCTTGTGGCAGCAACCACTACCAACTTTAATGAAACTTTCAACTAAGGATAATTTAATTGTATGGGCTGCAACGATGACAGTGAACTATGATCACGTCTTTTCATTCATCCCAGGATATTAGGGAACGCGTCGTCAGGGATTGAAAAAATGTGTTGCAATTAACCAGGTCGGCGAGGCAATCAGATTTATTTTAAAACGAATGTGTTATAAAACATTTAATGAGACCAGCGGGGTAATAATTATTAGTGTGGATTACAATGTTTCAAAAACAAGGCATTGGAGGAGTGCATTTGAACAGGCAGCCACAGAGACAAGGCTTCATGGGAGTGCATTTGGACAGGCAACGTTACAGGGACAAGTCTTCATAGGAGTGCATTTGGAGAGGCAACGTTACAGAGACAAGTCTTCATCGGAGTGCATTTGGACAGGCAACGTTACAGAGACAAGTCTTCATAGGAGTGCATTTGTACAGGCAACGTTACAGAGACAAGTCCTTATCGGAGTGCATTTGGACAGGCAACGTTACAGGGACAAGTCTTCATAGGAGTGCATTTGGACAGGCAACGTTACAGAGACAAGTCTTCATCGGAGTGCATT